>JAAAKL020001718.1:0-29399 GCA_010016065.2 Carybdea cf. marsupialis auct. non (Linnaeus, 1758) | reverse complement strand
AAAGTATTCAGTAGGTATTTTGAAATTAAGGTTAGGGTGGGATCAAGGGTGGAATCTCTGGGATGGTAATGTGAATGTAATGTGTTGTTCAAAATTACGAGGAAAATACTACAAAAAGGGTCTTTGTCACTCAAAGAATACAACCCTTAGTCCACTCCAGACATCTGATTAAATCTATGTAGTAACTAGAGACGTGTTCACAATCTTCGTTACGGTGGGAAGGAAAGTATTCAGTAGGTATTTTGAAATTAAGGTTAGGGTGGGATCAAGGGTGGAATCTCTGGGATGGTAATGTGAATGCAATGTGATGTTCAAAATTACGAGGAAAATACTACAAAAAGGGTCTTTGTCACTCAAAGAATACAACCCTTAGTCCACTCCAGATAACTGATAAAATAAGGTATTAAGCTAACTAACTGCATCCCTAAATGTATCACGAAAGTAATAATGAGGAAATATCATCTACCGAGGAACTCTAGCCTTCGCATAAAGATGGATATTAATGGATAAAATGGTGACAAATGGAATGTTTAGAGAGGTCTCCTTCTGTAAGAGTATCATTTTATGGATTACTGGATAACTTCAACACTGGAGGCAAATTTATGCATCTCCTGTTTACTTATATACAGATTTGTAGGGGCTATATATCATATGTTCAACAGGGACGTACATAATTATCACCTTAAAGTAAAATATAAAAGATGTGAAAGCAATAGATATATGAAGGAAACAGTCAATAAGATATGCCCTTAAAAGAAGAGTTTTAGTTGTAGTGATAGCTAAGGGGGCTAGAAGTTGCATAACATATCCGACGCTGCCACAAAAGATATATCATCATTTTCGTGTTACACTTCGGTAACATACGTTTTGTTTTGTTTTGATATCTGACCAGCCTTGTAGTCTTGGCTTTACAAATGAGGCCCCATGGGTAATCAGGAGCCTGTTCGTATTAAGGTACCTGCGTGATCCATTGTTTGATTTGGTGGTAAAGTTTAATGTAAGACGATAGGATTTGATTTGGTCTTTGTCACTCGCGTTCTTTTTACATCGTTGGGAAATGTTGGCTTCTCTAGGCACCAATGGCATCTATGTGGTAACTAGAGACTTGTTCACAATTTTTGTGACGGTGGGAAGGAAAGCATCCAGTAGGTTTTTTGAAATTAAGGTTAGGATGGGATCAAGGGTGGAGATCTGTGATAAGGATTTCTTGATTGAGTTTCCAACTTCCACCTCCGACAATGGCGCAAAATTCGTTGAAATAAGAGGTACATAAAGGTATAGGGTCAGAAGGGAGATATTTCACATTGATGATGGATGTACTTGTAAGTGAAGCTCTCGGAAAATACGAGTGATGTGGTCAAACGGTTTTGTAGATGCAATAACACGAGCTCTATGCGTTGCTGTCTTATCATGTTTTTCTCTGGCAAACCATAGAGTACAGAATTGCGATCATCTAGTCGTGATATAACTAGCATGGTAACTAATTTCATTGCCGATGACTGAGTAATATATGAGCCAGGCCTGTAGCTGAGTAGGGGGCTCGGGGCTTGGGGGGATTGCCCCCCAACGGTCAGGTTTATAGGCATTGCCCCCTCGAAGAAGAATCCTAAAATAGTTGTCAAACACGACACCAAGGTTCCTCACGTTGGTTTTTGGAGTAATTATCTTCGATCCTGTAGTAATTTACAGATTGCGTGATAGGTACCAGAAACGTGAAGCTGTCAGCAAACGATAGGTTTTATTTTCATTCTCAGGCCTCACGAAAGTTGCTGACATGTTTGTGTCGCTAATGAAGCATTTAATGTTTGCTGAGACATCACAGACGGCATTTGAAGCGTTTCCCGATAACAGATCCTAGTGGCTGTCAATAAAGGGAAAACAGAATAAGCCCTACGACCAAACATTGGGGTAGTTCGTACCTCAGGATGTGCTTATGAGGCCTTGCCCCGTTTTGAACACTGACCTCTAAGGTATTACTTGAACCAACGGAGAATTGCCCCATTAAAACCGAAAGTTACGTGTATCCTTGAAATAATAACATTGTGAACAACTGTATCGATAGCAGCGCGTACGTTCAACATCAAAAGTAAAACCATTCTGTTCGTACCCATCACTTCATGTATATCGTTAGTAACCTTCAATAATTACATTGCAACACTATCTCGCTGTCTTCATGCTATTTCTGGAGCTTCCATCAAGTCATTTGGGTAATGCATGGTTTAAGCTGGATAGCAAACGCGTGCTCTACTAGTTTAGAAATGTAAGCAGAGTTAAAATAAGACGACAAGAATTGATTTGGTCTTTGTCACTCGTATTCATTTTACATAGTTGGGAAATGTTGGCTTCTTTAGGCACCAATGACATCTATGTAGTAATTAGAGACGCGTTGACAATTTTCGTGACGGTGGGAAGGAAAACATAGGTTAGGATGGGATCAAGGGTGGAGGTCTGTGATAAGGATTTCTTGAGTTTCCAGCTTTCACATCCGACAGTGGCACAAAATTCGTTGAAATAAGAGGTACATAAAGATATAGAGTCAGAAGGGAGATATTTTACATGGATCACGGATGTACTTAACGTTGATCTGATTGAGTGAATTTTAAAGTTAAAGAGTTCCACAAATGTATTGGCTAGAACAGTGGCCAATGTAAATGATGGAAACGGATTTGCAACATTTTATGATCTCAGATTGAACTGTATCGTTGAGATAGTTGTTTGGTTCTCCTTCTTCTCTGTCGCTAAATTGTTGTAGTAATCTTGCATTGCCTTGTAAAATCAACTTGTGAACTGCTTGAGCCTGTGAAACGATAGTTTTCAGTTTCATACGTCACCTAGTCTTCTCAAGTCTCTTAGCAGTCTTTCTCCTCGCCTCTGGTGCTCTACCATTTGCTATTTAGCCTAAGCGCTATCATCTTAGTTTGAAGCAGGCAAAAGGTTCGATATAACTCGAGAGAATCAAACTATATTGCTTAATTAAGTCAGCAAAGTTATCGGATGGTAACACCAGTGATTATGACTCAGAGGTAGTTAGCGCAGTGTACTGAATGGTCTGCTAGAAGGAAGCATTCCATTATGAAAGAGTTTTACAAAATACAATGGATCTGCACTTTTTTTTAAATAATAAAGTTGAGAGGCATTAAAACAACATCTGATGAACGATGGTAATATGAAGAATGGTTTCTTGCAAAAGATACGTAGAGGTCTCATTGTCACAAGCTACTGAGAGAAGAAACAGCTGAAATCTTCAGGTTTCACAACTTTTCATACTTTTGGTTTTTATCCAGTCTCTTTGATATAGTTTGTGAAAATAATCAACAAAATCAGGAGAAAACTTTGAAAGAAGAAAAGGAAATTCTCACAATGGCAAGTATATCAAATAATGACAAAGATCATCTTGATAAAACTGTATGGTAAAGGTTATTTTTCGAGTAATGATGACCAATTTTGCAATGCAGGGAGCTTAACCAGAGGCTAGCATGTTAGGCTGCACTAACATCCTTGTATGATCTAAAGTAATAGCTTCCAAGTTTCCCGAATTCGCTACATTAATACTGAAAATTGTTGAAAGATGATGGTATGGCAACATTGACAGTCTCAACTTCAAGATCAATTTCCTCAAGATAACCCCAATGTACGTCCATAGGGGGACAAGAGGAGGCATTCCTCCCATCTAGGAAGAGCTAGCCACCAACGATGTTTTTGAGAAATATCGATAATTTGGTTTTAAAAATAGCTGTGCTCCATGATCTCAGGTGAGCTCAGAACAATCGGCTTCTGTGTCCCTGAGTGCTGTTTGTCCTCTTGTCCATTTTTCAACTTTTTCAGATAACATGCCCTTTACCCATCCTTGAAAATTGTCCATGCCCCTGCCACATTTTAATTACTTTCCGGTAGTCATCTATGAAAGTCAAGTGATTGCTACCAGTAACTCTGGGAATGCTATCTATATCCAGAGACACACCCTAAATATTCCATTGTGCGAGAGAAAAAGTAGGCGAAACTTATAGTCTGAAACAGTAGCATGCTTACAGGAGCTTATTTGGAGCAAAATAGAAATTTTATCAGTAATTTTGTACTTTGGGTGTGATAGTTAACCTTTAGGGATCATTTCACATGCATACATCTGTTTTTGGATATCAAAGGCGCATCAATCGTGTAAAAAACTGCTGCAATTCGTATTGATTTGACAGTCAAGGATGGTCTTCGTTATAGAAGTACGTTTTTATATGGGGACCATGACTCTTCGCCATGCTATATACAAGTTTGTCTCTACATCCATTTATAAAAATAGGACATATATAGTTTTTAGATGAAAAAGACATCTTTTCAGTCCATGAAAGTTCCCCCGTCCACGGGAAGGCCGTGCCTCGCACAGTGTAGTAACTAAGAGGGAAAGTAATCTTCCAGATTGCTTCCTTTCGTCGTTAACATTTCTAACCCCAAAGCCGTCAATATGGTCTTGAGCTGTGCCAATAAACGTGGGCCGAGAATACTTATTGACAGGCAAACAAAAAGCAGCAAAACCACACAATACACTATCTCTGTGAGAGAACAGTACTTATAAAGCGTCTGCAAGTGGAAGACAATCCATATGTCTTAGCTTATAGAACTCACATTTTTTAGGATTTTGCAAACATTTTACATAATTACGGTAGATATGAGGCTAGCTGTGCTTAAGAGAAACGACGTATCTTATAATAAGAGGAGCCGAAAGAAAAACATGCTGACTGCTTAACATGGCGGTTTAGAGATTGTTTTGAGACAATGATTGTAAAGGATGTGAGTGCGAGGACAGATACACAGAGAAGTTTGTCGTTCCTTAGTACGACTTCGAAGGTTGTTTTTACTAGAAACCAGGTGATATCGAAATTAGGAGAGAGTAAAGAATCTACTGGTACGGTTTAATTCGTTCACTTTGAAACCCTCCCACTCAATACGATTAAGATTCAAACGACGCTGCATAATGCGACATTTGGTAGACAAAACTATGGCGCATTCTCACGGCCAACTCAAGAAATGAGTTGACAGCTCAAAAGATCAGCATCGTAAATCGTAATAAAAGATTGAAACCTCTCTGTGATCCATACTTTATCACGACGTAAACTTCAGAGTTTAGAGGTAACCACGTTTATTTAGTAGAAGACAATCACTAATAAATATTGTCCTATACAGTAACTGAAGGGAAAATGAGCATGTCAAGCACAGAGCCCATTTGTAACGGCTAAATAGGGCGGCAAAGTGAGATAACCTTCCTGCTTAGCCAGACTTTGACTTGAGGTTTATGGTTCTGTTCTAAATCTCCAGATTTTAAAATAGAATTACAAGAAAGATATCACTAACATTTTCACTAAGAGATGTTCATTCCAACTGAATTGGCAAAACCGGTACTAGTTTTGATATAAGAATTTTGTCGATCAGCAATGATAATAACCGTTGAACTGCAAGGATGGCTTAGCTATGCGCGATGAAATGATGTACTGCAAGAGGATGAGGTCAGCAATAGTATCAGCTGATGTTTCATTTTCCTATCATCATTCAGATCAATGTTTTGTTTACTTAAAACAAGCTCCAGTGTTTAGGAAACTATTGGTTTGAATGCCCGGCGTCCTTTCCTAGACACTCTATTTATCCTTTCTTCTTGACATACATCTAGTCACGGTTGTCTGTAATCACACTTAGTATTATTTAAGATCGTTCACAAGTCAGCTCCATTGACAAAAGTGCTGCCATCAGTTGTCAACCACAGAACGCTTTTCAAGAAAAGAGAAAAGCCAATAATTGCAAGCTCACCAGTGGCGGTAGACTGATTGAGTTAAAAGAAGGCGTGAACATTTCTACAGTTTGCATGTCATATAGCTAATAGTTGTCAATAACAACACTACATATCAAGCAGCGACTTTACGGGTTTTCTTCGTAAGTGTTGGCGGTCTGTACTTTTAAGTGTCAAATAAACATGGAGCGCTTGATACTTTGGGGCTCCCGAGAGCCTGCAAATAAAGCCTTTATTGAATTTTTGAGAATCGTCAAGTAATTTGATATAAAAATATATCAATCGGGCAGTGAAACTCCAATGCTAAAACTTTTTTTCCTTTACCTTTACACTGGTCAGGTTGGGTTTTTAGAATCATATGTAGCATCGCAATAAAATATATTAGTGACCCTACGTTCCTTTTCAGACTTGTGAAAATGAATGAGGCTTTCTAGATTAAATATCCTCGTTTGTTTGATTTTGACACATTTCTCTCGTTCTGGGTATCTGGGGTTCCAGAGTATCTACAACAAATTGTTTTCTACGAACAATAGAAATTTTAGAATCACCCCAAACCTATTTAGTGAGATGGGAAATGTCACCTCCAAAATGTTGGAGAAATGTTTATTTCGATCTCTCATTTTGTCAGAGTGTGAAAGGAATAAGGGTCAGAGTACATTGGCATCTGTTGTGTTTGAAAGCTGCTATTCAACAATTAAGTCTTGGATGTTTTGTCACAGAACAGCGGACAGCATTACCCATAGGTAGTAAACACACTATTTCTAAACAAAATATCGCTTCGAAGAACTGTTTATCAATCACTTAACATCTTTGAGGCTAGCGCCCTAATTTTATATTTGGCAATTTAAAAGGAGTGTATATGTATCGAATAAGATAGTCTTTATCAGGGCAGAAACCAAAAGAAAACTACTCCTTGGTGTTAGGAAACAACAGGTGGAATTCTTTGGGCATGTTATGAGAAATGATCAACTCTAAGCCTTGTCAGCTAATTGAAAGATTGAATGTACAAGAAGCAGAGGACGACAACGGCCCAAGTATTTGAAGAGGATGTCCTTGTGGATTGGTGTTCCACGCTGCACAATTTTGTGCGAGTCTAACGAAAGAGGGAGGGGTGAATCCATAATTGCTAACAACTTAGCACTTGAAGAAGAAAAAGAGATGAATATTGATGTAAAATATATGAGTCAGGATTTCATGAAAGAGCCCCAATGGTAACGGAGCTTCAAGTGCTACATGACAGGTTAAGACTCGCTTAAGGGATATTTATAAAAACAAGTTTTCTTGAGCCCATATACCGTGCGGTTTTAAACAGAAAGAGGAGAGCAACATTACTTCACTCAAATTACATCGCGATCACAGAGGCGTCGATAAGCATACGAAAGTTGTCATGAGCAGGTTTGTCAAGGCCACGGGATACTACGTATATAACAATGTATTGCTGTTGCTACGAAGCCCCGGGGCACCACTCCATCCCCCCCCCCCGCCGCCGCTAAAAAACACAAAACTTTGCAGCAGATACCATTTTCCCCTGCAAACAATAATTATAGGCAAATGACAACTGGCTATCATCAGATCTGTTAGTCTGCATTAGGAAAACGGTCCTGTAATAACTCTTCCCAAAAATATAACATACATTAACAACGTTCACTGAACATTGTAAAAAGTCTTTAATTTCAGCTCAAAAATTTTGAAGCTGAAGAGCAAATTAATCTTGTGTAACAGCTGCCAGTTGTTCAACACTTACAGGAGAAGATGCATGAATGGAGTTGGTTTCGATACAAGATGGCGCATCATCTCCAAAATTGTCTTTGCTATGAACATGACGGATGACTAGTGAATTGTGAGGTAAAATTAAAATAGTAATATTACTTGAAAGAGGAACCAAGAGTGTGTGGTCCGTCAATACGAAAAAGAAGCAGCCTTTCAGCTTGTGGTGAAAATGGCGAATGGCAATGTAGACAGTGAGCAGTTCGAGATCCAAAGTAGTGTGCATTGTCTCTGCAGGCTATACAATTTTTGGAAAGAATGATATGAAGTGCCAATGAGCTGTTGCATTACAACCCCCGCAGCAATGTTGAAAGTAAACATCACGATGTATGGTACATTAGGAACAAGATAGCAAAGGATTGTGGCATGTTCCAGAGCAGTTTGATAGAATAAAAATGATGCGAGGGCAGAATCAGGAAGGTGTACTTGGCTGTTTGCATGCTTTTCATTGAGTAGGTCTGAGAATAGTTATATAAGTGAAGTCAGGAATATAGCGAAATTGACAAGATCGAGAGATCGTCTAAGTTTGCAGAGAGAAGTGCGAAGAGGAAAGTCTTGAATGGCGTGAACTTTCTGTGGGAGAGGGGTGATACCTTTTGATAAAGTGAAGTGGCTAAGAAAATCGGGAGATGAAACACCAAATTTGCATGTGGACGGATTGAAGATAACAACATGCGTACGCTAGCGTTGAAAAGGAAGACAAAGAGGAGGTTGCTCCTCTTGGAACGGGAGATCAGACGGTCATCAGTGTATACGTAAGTGAAGTCGAAACGACTGAAGACCTTGCCAATAAAGCATTGGAAAGTTTTGGCAGAGTTGCAAAAGCTTGAAGGCAAGAATACAAACTTGAGAGGATCACAAGTACTGGCAATGGCATTTTGGGGAGTGTTTTGAGCTGCCATAGGGACTTGTTGGTAAGCCCTGAAAAGATCATGTCCATGGAAAACTGTGCAGCCAGTTGAGTGAAAGGTGAAATTCTGAATGTATGAAATAGGATAGCAATCAAGAAAAATGTTGCGATCTGTTATTTATGAATACAAAAATTTCAAAACAGAACTTCAGTAGTGAGTGACTTAACGCACGCTTTTCCTGTTTCTCGGTAACAACCAAACACTTTTCGAACGGTATACAGTGTATCCTCGATTATTCAAGTCCTTATTATTCGAATCTTGATAATCCAAGGCCAAAAGTAGGATAAAAGACTTTTCGGTCACCATTTACAATCTTGTTGACTTTTCTGTTAAATGGTATGTGAAGTGGTTACCATTTTCTAGGTTTGGAAGCGAGGTTGTTGGCCTTCAGAACGACACAGCAAGCTAACCATTATCGTAGAGTGGGTTGTATTCTTCACATGCGGTGATTTGTTGATGAAACATGGTAATAATTTCCTAAACATCAAGAACTAAGATGTTCTTCTTTTGTTTTCGGCGTTTTTTCCATTTGTCTTTTTACATTACTTGCAACCTCATGGCTCGTAGACCACTAACCTACGCCCCTTTTTTTGTAGCACAGAAGACAAGTTCAAATGCAATACACAAATTTGTAACGTGGCTGCTTAACTGGTGTTGTCTATACTTATAAATCTCCCATGACTACTTGCGGGAGGAAAAAATAAAATTTGATAGGAAAATAGTAAGTGAAATTTTTTCCTCGCTTGTCCGAAATTTTGGCGTATTCATACATCTTGTCTGCAAATAAACGTTGCGTTTTGCATAAGTGGGGATGCACTGTACATACAACGACACAACTTTACTACTTAGTGAGGAGAAATCGAGAAGATGCACTTAATCAAGTGATACTGGACTCTCATAACAAATCAATCAACTGAAGTACAATGTGGATTATAGGTGCCAAGGTTCTCCCATCCCTCGATCATGAAACACGTAGCGGCAACGCTAGACGAACTGGTTTACGTTTTGCCAGGGAGGAGACGACTCTACCACAGATGCGGTCGTGGCGAAGGAAAGACAATCATTTTTTCCCCCTGACAACGGTCTGCCCAAAGCCCCTACTACAGTTGTAGCTAAGGAAAGATAATAATCTGCTTAATAATAACAGTCGACTACCTTTTTTTCTCCTCTCTTTACTAAAGAGAACATGACAAAAAATCCCATAAGTAGCCAATTAATAAAGCGGAGTATGAATATTGCAGTAAGGCTGACATGTTGCTTTGTATTTCAACCATCAACACCTTTTCCAAAATATGAACGTTCCCTACTATTATTCAATCGAGAGCTTCAAGATTGACCTACAATTTATCTCCGAGATGAAAGGGTTTGAATTTTGTAAGTGGAAGCAATAGGACTTCCTCTAAATTTTACCTACAACAATTTTTACAAGGCTCATGAAAGGCTACATCAGTTACCATTTCCTGAAAAACAAACGAAGCACTATCACACCCCTTGGAATGTCCCCAACATCGATCTCCATGGAGACTCAATGAAACAAAGGGCAACGGTTAGAACTGCAAATCCATCTACTAGGTCAAGCAAAGATTTCAACAAATCTCTAGTATAACTCAGGAAAACCTTTGAAAACGAACAAGGTTACCAGTACATGCTTCACCTCATCAACTCTTTGGATGCCAATAAAGAATATGCATTTGAATAGAAAACTTTCAATGAGATCAGTGGCACAGAGTCATCAAATAATTCAAAGCTAATGGCCAGAATGGCTGAATGGATGGAAAGATCGTTTCCAAAAACGCTTTGTCATTACACCTAACATTGTAGCCTGAGGTGGAACTAATAACTCGAAATGATTTCGACAAGGAGCTCAACAAATTTTCATTTGATGAACTGGAGGCAGCAGTGATAAAGACCACTAACTGGAAAGCAGTTGGACTAGATATTGCTCCTCTAGAAATTCCGAAGTCCCGGACTTTAATGATTATTCTGCAAAATCTTTACAGTGCAACTTACAACAAAAATGTACAGAGAGATAAATAGGGGATGTATTAAACCTCTTTCCAAGAAAGCTAATCTAGGACTAATAGAAGATTAAGGAAGAATATCAATCACCAGTTGCGAATTAACAACTCTCTGCCTTTTCTGCCTTAATTCACAAGGTTCAATATCAGATGCAATACCGTAGTAGAAACGAGGTTATAGCCTTATGCAATATGTCTGGAAAGAATGCGAACCAAGATCTGGCCAATTAAAAACTAACACGACGTAACGCAGTTCATACCCGTTACCAGCTAATTACTGGCCATTGCTTCGTTATCTGTATTCATATTGGATGTACTGAAGCTTTCATGAAAATTGCCCAGTTAAGTGGAATCAGACTTGTATGACGGACCTCGGATATTCATTAGCTCTGTCATAGATTTCGGAGAGAGTTCACTGTGACTTACTTTTGTGGGGAATCTAGAAGGGCTGCCATAGGGTAACCCTTAAGATGCCATAATCAGAAAAGGGCATGCATTACGACTGGAACAAGGGGGCTGCCGTTCCAAAAACCTTGAGAAACAGATGACCCGGAGATCACTTAAGATGCATTCTGAGCATGTTAGAGAGACTGCTTTGGACCATAAGCTAGCTTCATAAAAAGATATATTTGTGTACATTTGGTCCTCCAGAAAGTGAGGTCTGAAGGCAGTCGACAGATTTTGTTACTGAATCTTAGTTACTACAGACCAGAGGGAATGTGTAAGCAGGATGCTACTTAATTTTTACTTGTTTCAAAAAGATTCTGGGATTAACAAAATTTTTCATAGCATTCCTCGTAAACCGCACGAGTTTTTTAATTCGTGATCTTAAGTGTGCCTGTTAAGGAACCCTGTACCTTGGTATGATGGCCGAGGTGCCCTTGGGTGGCATCGACATTCAAAGTAGGGTATAGGATAAAGAGTACCCCCCTAGAACTGGATAAATTCCACAATTTCTGATATCTTTTGTCTTCTTTGTGGAAAATGAGTGCGAGCCAACATACCTGGGGAGGATCAACATGTATCTGAATTGTCTAAGACATTATATCGACGGTAGATTTCGGAACTGATTTTAACTGCTCTGCCATGGCACACGTGTGTACTGCAAGAGACAAATATGTTAGAAATGCTACGTGTAATTGTCCACCTCTAGTTAATAAAGTTTTGTATCTAACAATTGCAAATTGGGAAAAGAAAGAAAGGAGGCCGAAGAAGCGATTTGGGAATTGTACGAAAAAGGGTTGTAGAAGGTAATCGCAGGGTAAGAGGACACAACAGACGTACTTAAGTGTTGGTCTACACCTGTGAACTCACTTTAAGAGAGTTTAATTCAATTTGGTGATGATCAGTTTCAGAAGAAGTGAGTTTACCTTAAACACAGTTCTGGGGTTCAACGTTGGCCTGCAACTCAGCCAACTCTAGCTGGTACTTCTTGGAGTCTTTGGTAAAGAAGCTTCTTTAGACTTCAGTATTCTTTTTGGAATTATGCTCAGCTTTAGTGCTTTCTATTTGTTTTCATCGAAAACTGACGGATGGAGATATCTATACTGGTGTTCCAGATTTGCTCTGTTCATTACAGGGATATCGTTCTACAGGACAAGAACATGCATATATTATTGGTCCCCTTTTATTCAATTCGAAGCTTCTTATATTTCCTAACTTGACATCAGCCGGTCCAAATACACTGAAGCTGTAGCACACGTCTCTCTGCAGCATATCTAATTTTTACTCCAGTTTTGAGTTTTGCTGGAAGCGGATCAATCAATGAAGAAACCAGTGCTCTGCTTAGCAAGTTACGCTATGAATATTTTTTTCATTTTCTTAGAAGAGACCTGTAGGGTACATGTCTGGATTTTCCAGTTTTCTAGACCGACTGCTATGCCGACGTACGATACATGAATCATTTTAATAGTTCGTAGGTCATGCGGAAGATTGTAGCTATTAAGAAACCGAAAGTTCCTCTTAGAGACTGTTTTGTGTAAGAGACTACATTCAGAAAAGAGGATGCGGAAATTATTCATCACCTGTAAATGTATCATAGATGTATGAACGTAAATAGTATTGTTTTAGAATTAGTACGTATTTTAATTTTGATTGCTTGATATTTTAGTTCCTCTTATAGGACATATATTGTAGATGTTTTTCTTGTAAATCAGACTGAGGTTGAGATCGAGATTGTGATGAGGCGGAGATGGTTCATAATTGATTAGACAGAAAATTGAAAGCCTCGTCTACTTTTTGTGAATTGCGTCTCTGATTTTAAGCGATTCGAAGAATCAGCGCTTGCGAACGAGAATTATATTCAACAGTACATAAAGCAAAGTCACTGGACGCAAGTGGTCCGCTGGCCACAGACCGGGAATTCTTGATCTAAATAGACTTTAAGTTTTTCACTTTGAATACTAACGGGTTCGGACCAGGCATTTACACCTAAATAGGAATTTTCGAAGTTTTATAGTCTCAATGTTATCCAGATATTAAGCTCCGAAACGAATATTGTAATCTTTTCCCTTTTGTTTCTACTTAAGTACTCGCAAAGCCACCCTGAAATTCCGTCAACCCTTCTCTGACCAGGTGTCGACAACATCCTCTTGGAAGATGCATAGAAACAAATGTTCATGTGTGCATGATTCTGTAACGTAGCTCCCACTGGCAAGTCAAAATGTTAATCCCTAACTATATATATATATATATATATATATATATATGTGGTTCGTTCCCCTAACATCTTCCGACCCTTCCTTCATGCTTTCAATTCAATTTGATGACTTGATCGGTTCGATTATACCATTGTCCAAAACTGATAGTTATTCCAACAAACCAAATATTCGGTTCACACGAGGATATTCGAAATCATCCGAAATCCGGTAAATGCCCCAATAACTCGAACATGCCCGAAATTCGGTTGTGTTGAATACTTATGCACTGGACAGAGAGATTCGAGTTTGAGGTCCTTTATGGAGATTTGAATTCTTTGAACCGAAGTAAAAGTTCACTCTTAACCCCAGAAAATCTCCAAGGGATCACATGTCATCACTCAGGGATTGCAGGATCACCTTTGGACACAGTATTCTTTTTTATAGGACTTCTGTCTATTCTACAACCTTTAGCCACAGACATGGACAATAGCAAGTTGGGAAAGAGTTGACAAAGAGGCCAGAGGGAATAAAAAGAGGGAAGCGGTTCGAGATGAGATTGAGTCGGTGGTGTCTGCACGTGGAAATTGAGAAAAGAAAAGGGAAAGGCCCTTGTGTCGTACAAGTATTGACATGACAAACCTAGAAGGAAAGGGTATCAGAGATATTCGTGATGTTACAGCGTAATGAATCTGGCGTTTGAAGGGACAGAAAAGGCATTGCCGGGTCAAGGAAAAGAGTATTGCACGAGACTATGTTGAGCCCTTTTTAATGCCGGCCGATGTTTGGGAGATTGGCCTTTGGGGTGAATATGTAGGGGATGCAAGGAGAGTAGAACACGTGAAGCAGAAAAGAACTGGGCACACATTATTTGCCTTTAAATAACAAGTAACCAAATAAATTTGTTAGGCCCCTCGTTTACGTTACTAAAGCACAAGGGGACATACCTCCTTTATCAGAGATTTTATAATCTCTGCCTTAATAGAAGATAAGAAATAGCTTTGATAGGGCAGACTTGCTTGATCTTCATGCCTAACAGCACTTTCAATGATACACTCTTAATGAAACTTTCAGTGGCAATCTTTGGTATTTAACAATGTATGGGTGACATTTTCTTTGTTCGTTTTTTCTTCTTTTTCCTTTTAATGTCTCTAGTTTCTAATTTTTCATGTGGTGAGACGAGCCCATGTTCATGGGACTTGTTGCTGGAACATAGAGCACTTTCAGACCGGATGCCCTTCCTGAGGTCACCGAGGGACCTTCCTGGGACAGAATGCAAGTAACTTATCCAAAAGGCCACGTAGTCCACGGGTGAAGTTATTGAGAAAATATTAAAAATATTTTTTCTCTTTAACAATCTGAAGCATATCAATAGAATTAAAATGGGCACTTTCAAACTGAATATGATAGAAAAAATTGCTCTGAAAAAGATCTCGCACGATCTTGTTTGATTCACCTTCGTCGATTCACACTGAATCAAATACGCCTGCACCGGCACATAGTTCACAGCAGAGCACCTGACCCTCCTACAAGGGCACCAGATAGAAGTTGGGTCGGGGAATTGGGTACGGTCCACACACCATGAGGCCCCCGTCAATTTTGCCATCCGGTTCTGATTATTCAGTGCCCAGAGCAAAGGTTCCTAAAATTGGGTTCATGAGAGATTGGGCGTCGTTGTCCTAATAAAGCAGATACTGCAATTACTTTGCGATTATCCCATTAAACTAATCAAGGTATTTCAAAATTTTCTTTACTGATGTTTCATCAGTGAAGAGGCATTGACGAGAAAAATGTGTTAGTTTGCTAGTACTAACTTCGTGCCATAGCAAGTAAAATTAACGTGCGCATACACTTGACTGATTGATGATGATAATTTATAGATCGGGTTAAGTCCTTAGGTGACTACCAAGGTGTCTGAAGTCAGTTTATTCAGTAAATCAGCAAAGCCTCGCGAAGTGCTATCAGTTTTCATACCAACTTTTGCTGTGCGCCTTTGCTTGAAATTTGTTCTCTTTTGTATCCAGCGGTCGATTTCAAAGAATCGAAATGTGCTTTCGTCATTGTTTTGTCGGATTGCTTTCTATGATCGTGTCCAAAGGTCGAAGAAGAATGGCATTTGAGATACACCAACACAAAAGTTGATCAGATGTGTACAGAACGTGTACACAAGGCCCTGTAATCTGGACGCTTTACTTAATGGATATTTGATCAATACAAGGGACCACGGTCTGACTTTCAATTCAGAGAAGACCCATCGCTGGTCGATCGAATAAGAGTTCCTGTCTCTGATCAGTGGCTTGGCACTGCACCGTGAGCTTACTGTAAAATCACCGATGACGAGACTATCTTGATGAGATGGCATCTTCTAAGGGAGATAGTGGCAATTCCATGGAGGCCAAAAAAAGGCACAAGAATAACAGAGTTTTTGTTATCTATCAGGGCTGTAAATATGATGTCACTGAATTTGTGGATAAGCATCCCGGAGGGAGGGATGTACTCGTTAGTAACTCAGGAAAGGATGTGACAAAATTGATGGATGATTCTAGTAGTCACAGACATTCAAAGGCGGCATATTCAATTCTACTGACTTACAAGGTGAGTTAAAAGTAGCGAATTTGTTGTTGGCAAGATGTTGTAAAGAATCCATTGACCTGTGAAAGAGAGTTAGCGTTCATTCAAGTTAACTATAGACCTGCTCGAGCCGAGGAATTTTTGTTAAATACGGAGATATTCAAGACATTAAACATAAAATTCATTTTTTGTACAGTAAAATTATGATGATGGTCGATCTTGTTGATGATGTAGTAATCCGTTGGCGCGTCTTTTACGAGCAGCTACCAACTTGTGCAACTTATGCTTGTACTTTGCAGAATAACTTGACAGTTCTTGTCGGGAGCATGATTAATACTTCTCATCGATATTATGCATCCTAGATTATTGTGGGTAGGCACCTGAGAAGCGTAACATGGGGATTTACGACCAAGAAACAAGTATGTGACTGATTGGGTTTTCTCTTATTTCCAAATCATGATAAAATACTGAGGAACACGCATGATAAACCGTTACTGGTCCAAGGTTAAGGCGGAAAATTCGATCCATGTGCTAAGGTCATTTGGTGTTACAAGTTCGTTGTGGATTGTTATTAAAGTAACCTTATGAAGCCCCTTAATGCTGAATCAAGTTGTTTTTTGACAGATCTAAAGAATGGATAATGCTACCTTTCACGTAACACACACCCCTCAACATCCAGTATTTTCATTGTTATTCCATTATGGTTTTCTATTGTGAACAAAACACCTAAAGCAAAGTGTTTGTATTCGTGGCCGTGGTATATGATGGTTTATTAACAAGTATTCTCAATCTTTTCACTTGTTCTTCGTTGAATAAAAGTTGGCGGGCAATGTGTATACCTACTAGCAAGACTGTGTACACAGGCTTGTAATTTCCATCGGAATACTGAGGGGCTTTCATTTAAATATTGACTTTCAGTTTAGCAGTTAACGCTTTCTTGTACTGTTCTTATCAGATATGCAATCAAATGATCGATGAATTCATCGAGGAACCTGTAAGTTGACATTTAGGCAGATCTTGGTATCTCAGTTCAGCTGTACCGATGGTTTATCTGGGTGCTTATTATGTTCGACGTCTCTTAACGATTTGTTCTCTTGAAGTGTAGTTTTGCACTGTTCGAGGATCAAAATTGACTCAGATATTATTATTATCTTTCAGTTTTCATGTAAAGTAGGCCTCTACTTGGAAGTTGGCGACCACGTATTGTATTTCAAAATATAAAGTACCCTACGAATTGTACTCTATAAGTACGCGACAAATCCTTGCTTGAAACCACTTAAAGTTCAGGAAAACAATCAGTAATCCTGTTCTAATCAGTAAGTCCATCCACTATCATTTTGCCATGTCTCTCACTCCATATTTTTCATTCACAAAATCGGTAGAAGGTTATATGTGCACAAAACTCGATTTGCAAGTAAACCCCAAACAAGCAAAACTTTTAGGAAGCTATTCTACAGTATTTTCAGCCGTTAGTTGGGTTTATGAAAGACATTTGCTGCTATACATTTTATGAAAGCACCGTTCACAGTGTTGATTTTCTTTCGCTGGATACAGTAAATTGAGCTTGAACAATTCATGTTGAGGGAGGTCCAAACATCCTAAGGCCAGACACTTTTCACACTTAAATTTTGTTACTGTACAAATAAAAGTCAAAGGAGGAACATCAGAGTATGAGGCGTTTGTTGATGGTATTCTGTTTCCAGGACCAAGTGGAGGTTTAGTAAGTGTTAACAGGTGCAGGTTCTCGAAGACATAACACTTAAGATGAAATATTATGTTGTACCAGTTTGTCCTGTTGTAAGAGTTAGACACAGCCATACTAATTTGTCTGGATATGTTAAATTGTATTGTGGAGCAGGTATTTTTACACCTGCTCAATCCAGAGCCAGTGTAATGATCATCCTCATTTCATTGAACAAACATTTTATCCTTAGATGCGTGGAAACTTAGATAAAGCAAACAAGAATTTAATCCCACTGACAGGGAAATTTTACAAGTTTTCTTGATGTAATTTTCAGAGGACACTTATACTTATTAGAATTTCACTTTTTAAGTTAGATATTATGAAAACCAATGTCAGTGTTCTTCTTTCAAACCAACTTCATATGTAGGCCTACAGACATTATCAAATTTTTTTTTAATTAGTTGGACTTAAGTTGGTAAAAAATTGATATGTAAAGTAAGACAAACACTGCAGTATTCTATCTATAGTTTACTGTCGGTAGAGTTAAATCTTTCCACAGGAAAATAATCCACACTTGGTTAATATTATGTGATTTCCACAGAATCTTCTTTCTGCAATGCAGTATAGGTGCCAAAATTTTTCAATGTGAAACATGGAATTGTTTTCTCAGAAGTACCAAAAACCTTAAATTTTGGTATTGCATTCAGTCTTGAATTCAGGCAAGCATTAGACAGTGCTGTCCATGTAGTGCAAAAGTAAAGTTTTTGTTGATCTTTGGGGACAGATTTCTAACACTCAATCACTTTAGTAAATAGATTCCATTTACTTGATTATTCACGAATCATTCAAGGTAGTTGATGGAAATTATGTTAGTCTTAGTTATAGATTTCTCCTAACAATATTTTGCCTCTATTGCCTTATGTTGTTTTGGGTGCAGCAAGCACCAAGACACCTTCCCTTTCTCCCTGCTGCATTGTTGTGATTGTGAGGTCAATTAAGTACTTATAGCACAAACTGTGCATATGCAGTAAGGGCTCTTGACAGAAGACTGGTAGGTGCCTGTACTAAAGTAAGATTACATGCCTGAGATTCCCTGGAGTTGCCTGCACTGTTTATTGGAGGTCGTCTACACAACTAGAAATAGATGGTTGTATGAGCATTGGATGATAAGACAGATATTTGAGAAGAAGAAGGGGAGGAAGTGATGTTTAGGACTCCCCACATGTAGCAAATCCTTAAGGAGGTCACATGAATGCTAACAATGTTGCTAAATAGATGACATGCGTATTAGAAGAAAGCCCATTTTGCAAAAGCACTCCAATACCCATTCTAGATAAAAGAAGTTGTGGGAGACCTAGACATTTTGATCAACTAAGCTATTATTCTCTGTAGTTGTTATTGGCATCACTTTTTGCTCTCAATATTTAAACAGTCAAGAACATCTCACATTTTTGTCTCACATTGTTATGTCTTGCTCTTTGTACATTTCATATTATTTGTAAAGTGGCTAAGGCAGCTGCTACGTGTCTAAATGCCTATAATTGAAGATTGATAGAAGGCAAGGAATTTCTTGGAAGTGTAAAGGGCTTGTACAAAATGTGCTGATTTTAGTAGGTAGACCTTGTGTCCAGATCCTGACATAGGGATTCTCTAGTTGTCATCAGATGCAATTACAAATAGAGCAACATATCCGTATGATAGTAATTGTTAGGCAAATTATTTATAGTACTGTACTTTTTTGGTCTGATGAAAATCACTGGTAACTGAGGTCATTCAGATTGCCTTTTTACAAGTGCTTATCAGTCTGTTTGTTTTTTAAACCCTTCACTCAATACAAGGCATGGTTGCCACTTCTAGGTATTGAGTTACTTAGAAAGAAGTAGAAAGAAAAAGTAAACAAAAAATAGATGTAATTAAATACAAAAAGATCAAAGATTTCCAAGAACATGGCGATTGACATGACATTTAAAAGTTTCAAGATCATAAGTTAGATGAAAGCAGTCTGAAGACAGAGAGTTCCAGATCGTGGCCATCCTAAGGAAGAAACTGTTAGTAAGAAATTTCTGTTTGTTTTCAGAATAGAAACAAAAAACCATACAAGGATTCAGTACACCAGGTGGATCTTGACCTGATGAGGGAAAGAGGAGCCAACTCAGAAGAACACTTACCAAAGTAGTACCTGTGGAAAAGACTTAAAGATGCATTATCTCTACAGTGGGACAGAGGTTGAAGTGTGCAGGCCAGTCCAGGGCAAACCACATGAAAAATTCGTTTTTGGAGCTGGTCAAATATGTTTAGATAGCACTTTGATACACCAGCCCAAATATGACAACAATATCATACTCCATGCAAGGCCTGATCATTAGGACTCTATCTTGTATCGAGCACTGTAGCATATTTTTTGAATTATTTTGCTTTGGTCTGAAGTATGAAGTTTGAGGTTTCATTGACTTAATTGAAAAATGTCCTCTCAAAAAGTCTTGTCAATATAGCAGAATGTTTTCTTGGATATGAGTGAAGACATGTTTTTCTATGAAATTAGGAGGAGCCAGACACTGACATACAATAATATTGGTTTTAAATGTAGTACATTTTCAGTCAAGTCAGCTGAATAATTTTGAGTCTGATCTTCTTAATGTGATAGTAACAGTGCAGTTTAGAGGTTCATTTCTAAACGTGTTGAAATAGATAAAGAATTCAGACAAGTGCTTAATATTTACTGATAAAACTATGAATGTTTATGAAGTAGCTAGACAGATACAGCCAGTTTCAAACTCTCTTGTTTTTAGATATATGTCATACTTTATCACATTTACAATGAATGATTTATTAAGACATTCATACTGCAGTATGATAGCATGTATAGATAACAGGATAGCACATGTTGACAACAGTTCTGAAGCAGTTTGAAGTAGTTGATGAAAAATAGAAAGATTGAAAACATCTATCTATAGTTAGACATTTACTGTATAGTTATTCAATCTGCAATTTATATGAAGATTTATAGACAGAACTTTAAATAAGTATCATGTGCCGCAAATTTCGTTGATACCAAAGCCAGATTATGCTTCTTTGCTAGGTTGAAGATCACTCCAATGGTAAATATAAAAATGGAATATCCTCCAGTGAAAAGATGCATGGCTGGAAAGAGGTATTTAAAACATATATAGAAAGTTCTTAATTACTGCTCCCCTTTGCCTTTGTTTATTGCATTGTTATTGTTTGTATGAAATGTGCCTTGTTATAGGAGGGCTTTTAGCACATTTATGGATTTGTTTATATTACAGTGACATAAATATTGCACAAGACAGTGAGGTTTTTTCTACTTTAAATTATTTTCATGTGACATTTTGCCAGATCATGAACTGTCAGAGAGTGGTAACCATATAGGTGTTCCATTATTGAGAGCTGAAGTCTTTTTTTATATGTGATCATTGTTGCAAAATTATCACTCATATTGCTGAAATCAGATTTAGTGCTGGATTTAGGATCATGATACATATCACTCATAAATGTTTCAGTCTTATTTTAATGGATGGTGCAATCAATTGTTTGGTCACTTTTGGGCATGTGGATATCCAACAATTGGTTCTGTGTAAAGTTGTGGAGGGAAATTTTTAGAATTTCAAAGTTACAACTAGACTAAAATTTTATCTGCACAGAAAAAGTGAGATGTTAGATCAGTTGGATTTACAGTTCAAGAAAATTCATATCTTAAGATATTGGTATAATGTATGCCTTTTCTTTTTTCCATTCATAACAATTCTTTCTTTTCCCCCATTCATCACAATTTATTCAACACCCATTCATAAGTCTTTCTCTTGTCTCTTGTGATACTATTAATACATGTATGTTAACCAGGTTTACTTTATTCTGTTGAAATGAGCAGTCCTGGAAAATTTGAAAAAAAATCTGATAATAGTATGCAAATATATGTAGGTCAGTTTCTTTTGACATAAAGAGATTGATTACATCTTTGTCAGTTCTGTATATGATTTTACAATGTCTTAGATGGTAAATATTGTATAATTCATAAAGGTGCTGCAGAGAGTACATAGCAGCTGTCCTGTGAGACCTATTATCTTACCGAATCTTCGTGGGTGACACATCAGAGATTATTCATAACCTGGATAATCAAAATGGTAGATATCTTATGAATAGCAAATGCATCACTTTGAATCCAGCTGCTTTAATGATGTCATTCTGAATGTGCTTCCAACTTTAATTGTTTCAAATATAACTAACTTGAACACGGTAAATATTGCATTTTCTTGCAATCTTCTAATGAGCATGTTGTAGGACGTCAACTTCATCCTGTTTCTATGTCAACCCTGCCTTATATTTAATGAAAGGGGGAAAAAGTTTCAACATGTGTGTTACTGTAAAGCAACTGATGGTGGATTATGTTTGATCCAAAACATGTACAATTTATTAAATGTTTGCAATTGAAATCCTTAGTTGTATTAATTAAATGTGTCACATATTTAGCTTTACCAATTTGTTTCCTCCTACTGGTTAAGGATAATGTTTTACTATATTTGATAGTACTTCTAATTTTCTCTTTGGAGTTCTAGGCAAACAGTTGCATGCTCTACTTGTTGCTTTCCCAATGGTTGCCCACTTTCAAAGCTGCGGTCAAGTACATTGTTTTCCTTACAGCAACATTCTGAATTAAAATACCTCAGATCGATTTTAAAGCCAAAGGAAGACATTTTAAGTGTTGATTTCTCCCAAAATTACGAGAATGAGCATCACAAAATTCAGAATGCATATTTTGCAAATAAACCTTTTGCTTTATTCACCCAAGTGACTCCAACTCTAAATTTTGTAATGGTATCATTATCCTTGTACTCTTAATTTTTTATTGTTTCAAATGAAGCTAACTATGAACTGAGTGCTGCATATTTTTTCCAATCTTAAGTTTATGGGGATAATCCAATCATAGATCCCAAGCTTAGATACAATGTACTTTGGGAGTAGTGGCAGTGCAAGTCTGTTTAGATCTAGGTTTGTCTTCAAGTCCTTATAATTTTCCCAGAGACATCCAGCTGCCATTGGGTTATGTAGATGCCAACCATTCCAAAGATCTAAATGGCCTGGTTGCTGGTGCCATCAAATGAAGAGTGTATCAGGATGTTTCACCTGCTTGAAATGCTATTGTTGATGTAAACACTTAAGTCTGCAATATCATAAAAGTGACATGTCTGTATCAGATGTTTTCAGTGCTTTGTCTGTAGCCATACACATCTGTCTATCCATGGGTGATTTATCAATAGCAAAGTACCGAAGCAGAAAGGGATTTAATGTTTGGGTGGTATAACATGTTTATGATAGTGATTTCACCATACAATTTTAAAGAAAAGACAGGGAAAAGAATTTACAAAAGTTGGGGACATTAATGATACCAGTGTACACAATGTTGTTGACATTATTAAGTACTGTAGTTTTATTGTCAACAGTAAGGACAGAATGTTATTGGTGAATGTTTGAGGTGTGAATTGGGCATGTGAATTCATAATAACTAATGATTGTGCTTACTTTCGGATGTTCTATTAGTCATATTTACTTTACATATTTACTAAACATTGCATTTACCTGTTCTGGCTGATACCTATAAATGTTTTGTCTTCAATATCATGAACCACTTCATCAGAACAGGAGAAATTTGTAATTTGTAAGATTTTATACAAAGGTTAGTCTCATAATTAGTCCATATGTAGTGTTTTAAGAAGTTGTTAAGTTGTAGTTGTTCATAAATAATAATACATAGTTGTTGTTTTCATCAGAATCAGTTACTTACACATTTTTATCATCCATAAGTTTACATCCACAACATCTATTTCTTCTATCTGTTCACTTGCAGAATATGAGCAGTTGAAGCTTGTTTTTAATTTTTTTTAATAATCTGGCACGGCCTTGAGTACTGCTTTAACATTAATAGATGTAAAGCAATTATCTCCAACAGTTGTAACTGATGTAACTGTGTTTCTCTGGTCCATCCATAATTCAATATGAGTTTGCAAATTACAGAGAATAAATTTCTGTTCTATCCATGACATCTTTTCAAGTCATTTTTCCTCCTCAATGAATTTGTACTTTCTCTAAAGAACATAACTGTTTGAACAAATCATTGAATGTTTGGCAATTGGTATTTCATAGAAATTGTAAATTGTATCATATCTGGATCATTTCACATTAACTGACCTTCTATTTAGGAAGTCATAATGGCTGACCTCTCAGACTTGTTTCAAGTGTTGAACACAGAAAAACTTGATGTACAAAACAAAATCTCAATATTTCAATAAGACAATTTGTTCAAAAGTTATGGCAATTTTAAATATACCCCAAATGGTGAAGTTTATGTCATCAGCTTGAACTAAGATTTTAACATCTTTTTGCCAACCATGATTTTGCAATTGCAAAAGAGTATAAGCTGACATTTTATACCCTGGTATTTCACAGAAATCTAAGTTTGTTTAGTTTGTTTGCAGTTATTTTGCAGTGTTCTAAAAATGCAGAAAAATCTTCAGGGATCTTCTTATGTTTTGCAAAAGCACAGTAATTCACGAAGAGTAAAAGTTTACTTCCTTTCCTTCATGTAATGGCTTGTACTAATGTCAGAAATATAACATTCTATTCAAGGCTATTCTATTTCACACTACTTTTGGAAAGTCACAAAAATTGATGGCCCTTCTCAAGTCCAGAACTAGTATTGGGTGTTAAAATAGGTTCCGAAATTGTGCATTATGGAAAATCTATATGTTGTCAATCAGATATGAAAGTTAGAGGACCCTAATCCATTGCACATTAAAACAAGTCATTCAATAACACTGATTCACTTACTTCATTACAACTTTTTCTATTGCATTTGTTAAATTTTAAGATATGAGTGATTGATACTAGAACTAAAGCTTGCCTACTAGTGGTATTTGGATGTTTTGAGTGAGTCATTGAAGAGGAAGAAAATATCATGTTTCCTCAGTAAATGCGTAATCATTACAGAATAATCACTATTTCATGGTGTTCTTTTAACACATGGGGTGCTAAAGAGGGAATTTACTTAAGTGTATGGGACCAGAGACATTTTTTTATCTGCCCCCTGAAAATTCAGTCCTCTTCTGTATATGAACTTGGGATAAGCATCTTCATTTAGCATGAACACTTAGGTATAAGCCCTCTGTAGCAATCATGATGATAAACAAGCCATGTGGTTGCCATGTTTATATAATTTTATATCCTTTGGTTATTTTAGATTTAGAATTTTCAATGTTTGAATGGCTTGTATACAGAAATCTTTGATGCAGATTCTTGATTCTGTTCATTGACGAAAACATTATAAAGCAGATTGATATCTTATGTTTTTGAGTATAGGCCTTTTAAAACCTATTTTCAAATATTTTTATGTGCAGTTTGGAAGTTGTTGTAACATTGATAGCTCTTGTTTACAATAAGTCTTTTAATAATTATGTACTGCTATTTATTTTATATTCTTGCATATGTGAAAGGAAATGCCACATTTACAAATCCATAATTCCTACTGAAAACCAAGAAATGTATTACTGTTATTAATTATGGTATTATTATTTCATGGAATAACCATTGTTTTATGATATTAACTTAATCTGAAGAAACTCTACACTTCTTAATATTTCTGTTACAGTCTTTACATTCTTGAGTACATATCAAAGATATTTGAAAAAAGAAAAAAAGAACTATATATTGCTCTTATTAAAGTGACCTTAATTTTTTATTTTACTTTGCTTAGCTTATGGACATTACCCTACTTTATAATCAAGTTCTTCATTTAATTCTCTGATTTAAGTGAAAAGATGCTTCACTGATTTAATGTACCACCGAAAAGCCAGAAATCTGTTTGTTATTAAGAAAATACAGCTTTCAGTGATGCTAAAGTGTTACTGTTTTGGAATTTGAATTATTCATTACCAAATCTTGGGAATAGATTGATGTTTGTTGGTGTTTCTGGTTATATTTCAGGAAATTTTTCCACCAATGTGAAAATTTTTTAATGGTATTATACCTGTACTTGGACTAGAGTATTTTTCCAGCAGGGAACTTGTGACATTTGAGTTTCATTATTGAATTACTGTTCCTCAAAGGCATCAAAATCAGCTGACCAGTTCTTTTCTTTGCTTGCTCAGCCCAGACATTCATCACCTATATGTAGATGTGTATGTGTGATTATCCAAGGATATCTCCTATCGTCAATGTTTGGTACCATAAACAAACTTTTAAAATATAGTTTCTTAGTAACACCACAAGTATCATATCTTTAGTGTATGATGCATCAGAAAGATTCCATGTTCTTGGTCATTTTTGAAACTTTCATCACTTTCAAATGATGTGGAGTCATGAGTTACTGTCAGCATTTAAAGAGCATTTGAAGTACTGCTACCAGAAGTAGCTGTCATGTGCTACGTTCGTTTGCATTCATGTAGTGCTATGACACCATTATGCAACAGTTTGCCATTATATTCTATGAGAAATAAATAATAAATAACACATAACTTATTTTATCAAAATTATCATGTTTGCAGTCTTTGATATTTTAAGGCCCAAAATAGTTACTTGAATGTCATTTTCACAATATTCCCTTGTAAGGAAACAGGCACCTACAGTTTAAAGAACCAAAAACAATACTAAGTTGTGTGACAGTGACAAGACAGCACTTGCTTGAAAGCCCAGACTGTGCACAAATGTATAATTTATGTATCATGTATACAATTGAATGCTTGCATATCTCAATTAGGCTAGATCTGCCTTTCACTTGGCCATTCTGGAATCAGTTCACATAAAAGGAAGAAAGTCATTGCACTGTAAACACAGAGATTTTGGCTTTTTATCAGGCCTCTTGGTTCACCACTCAGTTCTAGGGCACTTAAAGGTCAAAACAAGTCCAGCCTGATAGTCCAAGTTCTGATTAGCTATTTTGAAAACACAGTTTGGTATTATTTTTTATTCCTTGCTATTGATGTTTCATTTTGAAGATTTTGTACTGAGGAGTGTCAGATGGAAATGGTTTTGCTATGCTCGAAATCAAGTATGCCACCAAAAAAAGAAAAACTTCTTGCAATTTTAAGAATTCCTGCATTTACAGATATGTTATGAACTTGATGTAAGTTTACCAGCATTTGTATTTTTCCTTTTAGGAACTAGTTGACTGGAATAAGCCAATGCTCGCACAAGTTCACAAGTTGGGTCCAGATTACATGAAATGGGTTCATTCACCAGTGGACTTTAAATTACGCTTATTTGAGTCTCAATTTGTAGAATTCTTTTCCAAAACACCATGGTACATGATACCAATCATTTGGATCCCAGTTATCCTTTACTTTTCATTCTTGTCAATTTTTAATCTGGTACCTTTGGCTGAAAGCAATGTGTCAGACTTTGTAACAAAATATATTGGGAGCATTCCAGCTTCATTCATATTATTTGGATTATGCTTTGCATTGGGAGTACTTGTTTGGACTTTAGTTGAGTATGGGCTTCATCGATACCTTTTTCATCTCACACCACCACCGGATTCACCATTTTGGATTACACTGCATTTTTTCCTACATGGGCAACACCACAAGGTACTTATGTATTTGATATTATAATGCTGTATTTTAGATAACGAAATGGTTCATAGTCTGTAAATCTGTTGACATTGCACTATTGATCTGTTATCCTCAGCGTTATGTTGCCAAAACCTGGAAATATGATCTGAAAGAAGCTCTAAATACCATAAATGTATAGCAAACCAATCTGCATCATTGCAGTATTATATGACAGACACACTGTGACAAAAAGGAGATGCTGTTGCACGCCAGTGGCAGTAACGACTGTGGCATTTTGTCTAAGAAACTCACCATATGGGAAATCTTTGTTGCCAAAAGGAATGTCAGGGTTGTTATTTTATCTCTTGAAAAGGATTTATAAGCAGAAAAGGTGATAGCCATATTTCATATCTGAACAAACTGTTGAGTGGTTATTGAATTGCTTTTCCTAGCCTTGATAATCTACCAAAATTTCTGTATATGGTATACCCTTAGTATAACATTCATGCAGTGGGCTGACCACTTCTAACTCTTTTCAAGAAGTGGTTGCTCTATATATGTTACATATGAATCAGATCTTAAAAATTTTGTTACCTGGAAGATCCACCTGGGGGAGGCCCACTGCTCACCATGAAAGATTAGCCATCCCAATTTTTATATCATGATGTTCTATTTGTGGACATTACCTCTGCCTAAAATTATGGTGATGACAATTATAGTGCTGCAAATCTATTTACCATGAAAATGATGAGCAGTTAAGCATCATCTGTGGTATTTAAGAGTTTTGTGAAACATTTTGTCCATTTTTGAGATAATCATAGAAACATATGTATTTCCTGCAAAGTTTAAAGTAGATCCATGCATTACAAAACTTTCTATAATTACATCAATCAAGTCATATCATATGTATGTAGAGGAGCAGATTCAAAGTGGCCATCAATGAAGATTTGACGTATAAATGCACAAGTTTGAAACTAGACAACCAAAAGTGAATTTACGCTTGCTAAAACGTCATTTTTTCATATCTCATATATATTTTCATGTTCCCAAAGTTAAGGGAAAATCTAAGACTTTCTGTGTCAGGCTTTGTTTAACATGTAATGATTCAGTTGTTGTATGTTACTCATTGAAATGCAGTAATCAATGAGTATAAACTGGGAAATATTTCATCATATTCTACATGAAAACAACAGGTGACTTTCCATGGACTGGTTCTCTAAAAGGTAAATTGCTAAGTAGATTGTAGTGGCTTGTTCATCAGTGATCACTGTGGGCAGGTGGCTGTTCTATAAAGGTGACTGCCAAGTCAGATGGCATGCAACCTTGAGACTTGTACATTGTGATAAATAGACTTCATGTTTAATGATCTATCTGATTCTGTGCTGTGTCAGCTTGTAATTTATGGTGATGATATTACTCTATATTCTAGATGTACTAGTGCATCTCAATTGCCATTTCAGGAAAAAATGGCTGCAGAACTTGAGTCTAACTTAAGCACTGTTGTAGAGTGGTGTAGAAGGTGGCAAGTGATTTCCAATGCTAGAAAGACTCAGCTGGTATCTTTTGACAGATCTCAGAACCCTTTAAAGGTGCCACTTACAATAGATGACTATCGTCTTGAGGAACTGTCATTATTGAAGGTCCTTAGCATTTCTTTTTCTTCAAGGCTAGAACAGGGGCCTCTCAAGAAAGTCTATCTTAGTTTGGGGCTCTTTTGTGGTCTATTATCTTTATGTCACCTGACGATATATGTTATGTTTATCAGGTGATGCTCAGTTTTGGGGCTGTTGCATCGAAGTGTTATCTAAACAAATTTGACTGGCCCCCAAAACGAATCTGTGGTGTAGTTGCCCCAGAACTGGCCTGCTCACCTCAACCTCTGTTTCACCATAGAGATGTTTCATCTTTAGGTCTTTCCTACAGGCACTACATTGGTAGGTGTTCTTCTGAATTGGCTGATTTGGTTCCTCTTCCCCTCATCAGGTTAAGGTTAACTCGGTGTGCTGAACAAACGGTGGTTTCTATGCAAACAGTTTTTTTCTAGGACTGCCAGAATCTGGAACTCTTTCTCTTCAGATTGCTTTCCTCTTGCCCATTATCTTGACACTTCAACATCTAATGACACCACCATTGTCTTGGAAATGTTTAATCTCCGGTTTGTAGTACATTGTTTTACTTTTTATTCCTACTTCTTTTAAAGTAAATCAATACCCTGAAATGGCAACCCTACCTTGTTTCGAGTTAAGAATAAGAAAAAGAGAAAAAAGGGTGTCAGTAAACTGGCCTCTCAAGTAGTGTTCAGGATCAGTAAGTTTGTGTAAGGATAGAAAATAGTAAGAATAGATCATGCACGAAGCATTATCATTTTGCAAACTGCAGGGTTTTTAAGCCAACTTTAAGTTCTTAACCCAAAATTTCAAGTCTCAATCCCTCGGCCTTTACTTTTGCAAGCGCCCTACCCCTCCATATGTAAGCTCTGTCT
>JAAAKL020001717.1:0-29399 GCA_010016065.2 Carybdea cf. marsupialis auct. non (Linnaeus, 1758) | reverse complement strand
GCAATGGCAAGTACGAAAATGATATGATTACAATGTAGTACATTAACTGACTTGAAAATCTCTTTAGAAACGTCAAGAAAGTTTCGATGTCTGCCTGGGTAGGGTGTACCCAACACGAATGTACAAAACATCAAATGAAGCTCGTTAAGGTTTGCTTACTCCTTGGAGAAATTACTTTCCTTCTTCCTTTCCTTTCTAAACGTCTGCATTTGTCGTGGACTTTCTTTACATTTGACAGAATTAATGTCTTACTATAACTCAGTAGTTTACAGAGAATATTTGAGCATTGCTATAGAGATAAAAGTAGCCGAAGCAGTTGTTTAGATTATTGCTAATGGGAGGATTATCGAAAGATTTGAACAAAAGATCTGCCCCTTTTATTATATATTTGTTGTTAAGAGTGACGAGCTGTCTCGAGAGTGGCACGTATGTATGTCTTCGGATTTGACCAGAATAAAATTAAAACACTAACCCTAGCAGGGATATTATCTTTTGACCTGTGCAGGTTTAGTCCGAGAGATCTCTGATGTAATAATTCTATAGAAGTGCTAGCAAAAGCTAGATCGGTCCTACACTTGAAAGTTCTAGAGGCGTTATACATAAAAACACAATGTTCTTCATTTTGTCGCCAGAAAGAATTTGTGCTTCCTTTGGGATTGTTTTAGATTGTTGCCAACTTTTTCCTGTTGTTTATTTATTGTCCAATCACGGATCGTTTAGTTCGTAGTTCGATCCTTTCCTCTGCTGTAGGTTACAAATCAATAGGCTTTGTTTTTTTACTAATATCGTACTTTGCACAGAACCAGACTGATGAGTGCCAAAAAACGCGTTTCTGTTTCACAGATGATGCCACTATTTAAGATTATCTACAAATTTTGTAGTGCCAAACATCTCTTCAAATTTCATTCTTTTGATACAGTACACTTTTCTCTCGTGTTTCCCTTTCCTCTGGTTTCTATATCTCTTTTGTTGCAGCTGCATATTGACCAAGTTGTCAGCACAATGTGAAATCGAAAAGGCTGAAATGTTTTTCAAGATGCCCAGTTTTTCATTGAAAAGACTTTTGTCGGGTTTAGTTCAAATTTGCTGCATTTTGTCAGTTTCTGATAACTATGAATTGGAGAGAATTTAATAATCTCTCTTTCTTGTTCTCTCACTAATGTCTCTTTTTGTGCAACCAACATATGCCTGACCATAGGTATGTAGCATTTATCAATGGCAGCCCCTTGTCAGTCATTGCTAACTTCTACAAGCATTACCTGTCTTACGTAATAACAAATATTGCTATTTCGTGACAACTCATGCTACCATTGAATAGGAACTCATGCCATTAAAAAAATGGGTAGCATAAATAACTTACTGATCATTGTCAGTGTTTTCTCGCTCGTGAAGATCACGAAAAATGATTTCAGTTCTCTGCTGTGCTTCTACCCCAACCAAAGCACTATATATAATTCATACTTCGAAACGAATTCACAGGAAGGCTCTCTCATTGTAGCAACAGGTACTAATCAAATGGGATTCAGCAGTTTGAAAGCAGAACTGTCACTAATATTGGTCAATCTCCAACAGCTACTTTCCTAAAATAAACATTAAGAAAGGGTTTTTGACAACGAGGCTGTGAAATGATAGATTCATTTCCGACGTCTCACTTGTGACATAGTTAGTATTTCTCAAGTATCTTTACAAAAGTCATAAAATGTTATCAGTGTCGATAATGACAAGTATCCGTAGTAACTTTATACAAAGAGAGAAAGTAACTTTGGAAAATATAATTCAGATATAAAACTGCACTAAATAGCAACAACGATTTAATAGTGAAGAGCTTTTTCGTCTGACACTCATTAGAGTACAAAATCGCCAGAATTGACATAGAAAAGAAATCAATGAAACTTGTACCCAATTGTGTTTTAAAAGTAGCCAATCAGAGCTTTGACTGTCAGATTGGTGTTGTTAGACCAATCACTGCCTGTGAAGCTAAATGGTTAACCGAAGAGGCCCAATGAAAAGACAAATTTGTCTGCAAGGCATTCTTGCTTTTATGTGGACGGATCAGGTGGCTATAAGTTTCATTGCTTTCCTCTCTATTCCAATTCTGACGAGTTTGTACTCTGAGGAGTGTCAGATGAAAAAACTGACTAAACTTCAGATACAAAAATTTGTCGCCAAAGACATACTTCCTATTTCTCAAGCATCTTTTAAAAATACTAATGTGTTAAAGATAAATTTAGTTGTCCTACATTCCCCTAGTACATATCGGGGTGCAGATGCAGATAATCTGCTTACAGCAATGCCCCGAATTCGATCGAGATATTTGTACGTTGATGAAGACAAAAGTTTTAAACTTATCCACTCGAAAAACATTTCACACTCCTTTAATTATGACATGAAAGGCTGACATAACTCGATGTTACCATGTTTCCTACAAGATCCTCCAAGTGAAATTTGCTGACCTTTCTTTTAAATCAAAAATATTTTTCCTGACAATTCATACATAACACTGAATCATGTGTTAAAAACTATCTTCAGCGATAAGAAGACGGAATATGACGAATGAAATCTTTGTGTTCACACAGATATTATACCCTTTTCATATGGGAAGAAAATCCAGCGTTCCGTCGACGCCTTTTCACATGCCAAGCCTGGACGCTGACAAACCCTGCGTCACACAATCCCAGCGTCAGTTGGACGCTGAGAGAAAATGAGAGTCAGGGGAATTTTTCAGCTTCAATAGCTATTTTAGCTGCGAGGAACTCGTTTCAAGACTATGAGAGCAATAAATGTAGATGTATGAAAGGACGTTCTGATGCAACCGCAGTCAGCAAGAGATACTTCCCGGAAAGCAATACAGCGGCTGACACGGGTGTAGACAATAGATCGTTAATTACAGTTTCCGAGTAGTTTTACAAGTTACATGGTTTCCCGGTACTGTGGTATCATGACTCATCAAATATCTATGTGAGTAGGCATAACTGTGTAGGTTGTGTTTTTTCTGTTATGCAGACTCGCTGAAACGGAACCTGTGTAGGCAGAGTTGTAATGAGTCATCGGTAAAGTTTATATTATAATAACAGTGTTGTATCCAATGGGACCAGTTGAATTTTAGCACGATAGATAACAGACTGTACGTACAATCACAAATCTCGCTGTTCTCCTTGATCTGGAAATTTGAGAAGGTGGGAGTGAGGCATTCAGACGCTGATTTTCCACTATTGGCCCAATGTTCATATGAACACACGTTTTTGGATAGACGAACGCTACGATGGTAGCGTCCTTTCATGTGAATAGGGTATTAGTTGTTATAACGCAGATCATTGTGGAACAATTCATGGCCTTTGATCTTATATCCTCTGAGCGAACTTAATAAATATAAAATCAATGAGATTATTACCTTCTTCAATAAAGAGCTGTGAAAATAATTGCCAAAAGATTGCATACAAGGTTCACAGACTTTCCCTGATTTCCGCGAATTTAAAAAATTTCGACCTTTTTCGATTATCTCTTAACTCTTGCCATAACTAAAAGATATTCTAGATTTTCCTGGTTCTGCACAAAGGTTAAATACGATCTGCCTGACCTCTTTGACTGCTGCGTGTTTAAGCTGTGGCACACGTTTTTTTCAGAACAAAATGTCTAAACTGCTGATTTGAGCCTTGCTTCCAAACAACCTCACCGCAATTGAAAAATGTTATTTTCTGCAGTTCTCATCAGCATGTGGCCAAGCTTAAACGTATTAACCTTGTTTTTGGCGGTGAATGTATGTTTGCCTTGTTCTTTAAAGACTGTCCAACCATCCCGATCTCGTCGGGACTGCTATTCTTTAGGTCAACTATTCCTGCGTTCCAACTAACTACAAATCTGGACGATGAAATTGCGCTAAAACGTTTGCAAAGTCGAAATACACGTTGTCTTTTCCCACCACAATACGTCTGGGCAAAAGTAGCAAGTGGGCAATTCTATCGCCTGTCTTTCACTAAAGTACAACACTTTGGCTTTCGGTCGTCGTCTTTTCTCACTCTGGGCAAGCAATGCAGACTGTGCAGATTGCATTGCATGCCCAGAGATGAAGAGGGCCGAATAATAGATTCTAATAGTTTGTTTGGCCAAAAAAGACGAAGGGGCAAAAACCTGGCACTTATTATTGGATGTCATAAATTTATGGTCCTTTACAGCTCCCTTCAAATCCTTCGCCCCTCCTCAATCGCAAAACCATAGTCGATTCACTTGCAATTCCGCTCCGTCCCTAGAATTCAAGCTCAGCTTCGAGGGGATTACTTTGCCACGCGGCGAGAGATGGAGGTCTAGTACATCCCTACGGAGAACAAGCGCACCCCGTCTGATAAGAAACTAGTAACGACAAATACTTTTCTTGGGGGAGATTACCAGGAGTAAGGTGGACCGTGTCTCGGATTATTCCCGAAGACCAGTTTACCCCACTTTTCGGCGTTTTTAGGCTTGTGTCCAAATGGGTCACAATTTCATAAAGTGAAATGCTTCTGCTTGCTATGAGAACTGAAATACGACCGTACAGATATTCAAGTCTCTCTACAGCCTGACAAATAGCCTCACTAACAAGGTACAATTTGAAATTGATGGCAACAAATTTATTGCTCCGATGATTGGAAAACAAAATGTTAACATTTGCACAAATCGGTACAAGAAATGAGGGTAACCGATTCATGTAAAAAACTCTCAATTTATGTGTTTGATGGAACAAGGGTTGGTAGGAAGGAAGAACAATGCGTACCTGGTATTCAATACTAGTTTCCTAGTCGAGATAGGGTTAAAATTTTGTTCTGGTAAATACTGCTATTCATGCTGTTTTTCTACGTGCGCATTGTCTTTTCCTAAATGATCTAAAGTTTCTTCCGAAACTCACCTTGATATGAAATGCATACGTAATTCTGGCTGCCTTCTGCTGATTTCTAGAAATTATGTCTTTAATGCAATGCCATTAAACCCCTACGAAACGATAGCAAAAAACGTAGAATCAGAGCAAGAAAGTATGACGAAACTGACACGTTTCCCTTCGCAATTTCTGTTTGTGACTCCTCTCGACCTCATTCGATTTCACATTCTGTTGACCTACTCTCCTTTTGAAGATCATTTTTTGTCTAATGGATCAACCACTGATCAACGAAATATGTAGAATTTCCCTTTCCTATAGTACTATCTTCGAGGGATTTCTGTTAAAGCAAGAATACAGTATGAGTTAAGGCAGTGTACGGCATTGTTTTCGCTCTCGTTTCGAGTTCTATTAAATAACAACGGCAAGGAAGGAGAGCAACACGAGAAAAGAGAATGGTGATCAATTTTGTTCCTGTTGTAGCAGTTGGTCGAACTTACAGAGCTTTGTAGCCTGATTGATTAATCATAAAGCTTGTTGAGGAGTTGAGGGCATACAGTGCAATGTTGTTACGGGCAGAAAATTCCTCCCATCTACACTAGTCGGAAGTGCGGTCTAAACACGGTTTGGTGCGTTTTAAGGAAACACAAGCTCGATTTATCAATTAGATTTATTACTATCAAACATTAGGGAACGTTAAAAATGCAGTTGGAGGTGAGTGGTATTGTAGGAAAGGGAAGATAGGCTAAATCATAGATTGCAATGATGCAAGTGGAAGCCAGTGATAGAGGGCAACGTACTGAAATTTGCGCTTCCCGCCCTGTCTTCTTTGCGAAGAGACACAAGAAATATATGCACAACATATCTTGATATTCGTATTTGGTCTCTCAATAAAAACCATTTGACTTTACAGCATTTTCCTTACTTAGAAACATAAAGAACAAAATAATGATCTGAAGTAGTACAATGAGCACATAGCTACCACGGAGTACACCTTTTCACGTTTGTCCAGTTAGTGTACAGTAACGCACAATTTACAACCAATACCTCTTGATAAGAAAACGGTAACCATATCTTAACACAAGAATAGGTATAATGTTCTCTAGTTTCTTTAGTTTTTTAAGCACTAAGAATCTGCTACGAGCGGTGCTAAGTCGTCGCGAAGCCATTCAAACCACTTTGCTTTTACGATTAATACTGGATCTTTACATAGAAGAAAAGTACTTTCAATTGCTAAGTACCTACTACGGTAAGATCTATTAAACGGAAAAGCACTAATATGCCTATTCTTGTCATAACATCAGATATCATCTCCTGACCTTGATGTATCACGCTTGCTACTGGAACCTGATACATGTATCCACATGCCAACTCGACCTTCGTATCGTAAGCTCTCAAATTCAAGGCAGCATAAAACGGTGATTCCTTTCTTTCAAAGACAACCTATACCAGCCTTCTGTTATTAACTCGGTAATCCTTAAGATTTCACAAAATACATGTGCTCACTACAATCCAAAATCTGTGACGGCTCTTCAGGCACCAACGTATGATACTGTTATCTAGAACCCTTTAAATCTCCTGATGCATTGTCCTGATGCAGTGTCTAGCGTTACTACAAAGCAAACTAGGTATTAAGCAAGAACCGCCTCCGAAACATAATGGGAAAAGTGACTGGTGTCCTACAGGACTCACTGAAGTAGGAGGTTATTATACCACAAATCATTGCGACAACTTTTGGATGGCAGGCCACAGAATTACCTTTCCTGCAATTAGCTATTCGACATTTGCAACCTACCAATTAAGCGATGTCCTGGCAAACTGCTTTAGAAGACAAAAACACTAGTCCCTTTAATCATGAAATGCCAAAACAGTTATCAACAAAAACAAGGGTACGATTATCCCTTAGATGCAGATGACTTTAGGAACCTTTAAACTTCAAACGTACGGATTTCATTGCCAATCAATGTTGACAAAAGAAGACTACCTGATGCGACATCTCAATGCTTGATTGCGTGCGCCAACATGAACAATCTTGCAAACGGTATTCAGAAATTTCGTTTGAAAAGCGTTTGCCGATTGGCGTTGGGTGTCATGGGTGTCCGTGGGTTTCAAATAAAATCATTAGAAGCAGAAATAGACGTCTTGACCCTCCAATTACAAATCGAACAATTAAAGTAGGAATAGTGCCTAAGGGAATCACTTAAAAACGACGTCTTTTCCCATATAAAACACACAGAAGAATCTTTATACAATATGCGAGAGATGTCCATGGTTTCCTGAAACTGAATATAGTAAACAGACAGTAAACGGGCTAATGACTGGAATTCAGCAACAAGTCTGGGGCTTACGTAACGTAAAGAAATGCTACATCGCCAGTCTCGGTCTCGGCATATCTTACGTGCCGTTATTCTAAAACTAGAACCGAAAGAAGTCTACCAGAAGTTAGATGCCACCCAACCTCTGATTACTGACAGATCTGCTCATAATGCCTGAAAGGATCGCAGTTCAAGGGCACAGGCACCTACTGATACCCCCCGACAGCAATGAATATTTTGGGGCACTAAGCATCTACTCGTTCAAATTCTGCTTGTTTCAGTGTACCAATGCTTTCACTTACTGCACGGGTACTGATCGGGCAGCCATCCAGTCCACGGTTCTAAAAACGCACCTAAGAGCATACTACGTGATACTGCTGTTACACTAAATGGTAGCTATTTTGCACACACCTGGTTGGATATTAAGAGTATATACCCAAGCAACCAGCTAGGCACTAATTGACACTAAAGCACCCAATAGTTGACAGTTGAGAGCGATATGCGTGTAGTAACAATAGTGCACGAAATACAACGTGAGTTAATGCTAACAGAATAAACTAACAAGGCTGTCAGACTAACATGACATCGCTGCTCATTGCAGTAGCAGTACCATCTTAGAAATCTGAGTCCAGGGGTGAGATAGGGGGAGATTCGACATGTTGATAATTCATGGACACTATATTAAAGAAGATATTACATTGTTTCTATGTAATCTATTAAGTTTATAAAACACAAGTGAAACAAAAACAGAGGATGTTGGAGGGGCTGCGAAAAGGGAATACCATCCAATATTCACTGCGATAACTATAGGGAGTATCGTTGCCCAGTGCGTATTCCAGTGGAATGACCACTAGCAAAGTATACCGCATGTCAATTTGTCAACACCTATACTGATCGTTGATCGATGTAAAAAGAGCACCAAAAGTGGTCAGTAAGCCAAATAAAAGAATGTTCTAACATACCACCGTGTCCCATGGCCTAGAGGTTGAAGAAGTTTCGAGTACAAGACCAGAAAACGATGGATTGCCATCTTCAAAACAGTTAGCACTGCCTCTGCTTAAAATACTAATTACGACAGGGAGCGGGAATTAGAAAAATGACCTCTTGTCAAGTTGAGATGCCGCCGAAATACTGCTATTGGCAAACTGGGAAGTTATTAATGCAAAGGCCTGAAGGTGTTGTAAACAACAGGAAGCAGTGCTCTATAAACAGTCAAGTCAAATACTACAACACCAATGACGGAAGAGCAATGGGGGCACAAAAGGGAATACTTCAATTATACAACTGGTAATACCGCGAGCTTCTCTTTACTGCCAAAGAAAGTCAAATATAGAAATCACCGTAGATTTTCTATCACAAGAACCTAGCTGTAAGGTCCTTCATGCGCGATACAAAATTGGTCTAAAAGGAAACCACTATAGTTATAGATTCGTTTTAAGATAACGAATTATTAAAATTTATACCTTACCAACAAAACAAAACCAAAGAACGATTAAGAAAGCCAACAGAACAAAAATTTTCATATTTACAAGCGAAATACCCTGGACGCTTGACAGCTCCATATCTTAGTTTAGTCTCGCTGACATAAATGGGTCAACTGGGAACAAAATCTACCGAGAAGCCTTATCCACACTAGTCCGTTTCTACATAGCAGCCTACCGGACTTCAATTCGATTGAACTATTGATTCAGAAAATGGCTTAACTATTATGAGTGGAACAACTTATTTAAAAGCGATGATGCCACAATTAACGATAGACTACATTAAAATGCAATTGCAAAGTAACTGCTGGGAGAACTCTTTATCGGTAACAGATCCTACGGCCGCTTACGCGTGTTAATATGTTCATTTGAAACTCATGATATTTGAGTTCCTTCATAAATGGTGCCAGCATTACCAGCTTTAAACACAACATCTTGGGCTATTACATTAAATACGTAAAAAATTTAAGTAGGAGGTGGAAGCATCTTTACGCAGAAACCCCTACACATGATCATCGAGCAAATGGAATCTCACAAAACTCATGACTTAACTTAACATCCGAGTAGTACCTACGCTATGACCTCTAACTACACTGATGACCTGGGTCCTCATGCAAACACCACGATAGCATGCCACAGGAAGCTAACGACGTCGACATCAAGAACTAGAGCCTTTCTTTCGACTTAGTGAATAACCATGATCGAAACGTCTTCGGACAGGTTCAAATACATTGCTTGGGGCCCCTCTTATTATTCTTACAAAGATAGTGCAATGGAAAGTGTGGACACCTAGTACATTGGAGCAAGATATGTGCAGGTGAAAACGATTTGCATAGTGACATTCAGACACGAAAAAGTAATTTTCACACGACAGTTGGCTGACGAAATATCGATGATGATAATTGCTAAGTGACTAATTAATCTTGAAAAAATGATTCTCGTGTTTCCGCTGACCATTTTCTAGCTTATAAACTCAGCAGCTGTACTTTGGTGACACGATACAAATATAGGCAACTAATGAACAACTACCATCCTAAGAAACTAGAAGTTGAGACCCAAACTGGAGCTGTTTAGAAGAGAAATGTGAACTTTCCGTGGAAGGAATCTCAGAGCAAATAATTGCTGCTAGTCTTGGAAGGTGTCAGAAATAAGCTAGAGAAATGCACGGGTTTGAGTCATCAATTGCATCTATTTGATCTCATTTTTTGATATCATCTTGAGACGTAAAGCAAAATCCAAAATAAATTATACGACTGGTAGTAGTTAATTGATCGATTCGTCCATCTGAAAGGGTCCAAAGCGTGTTGAAGCAAAGGATGGCCACGCTGCCTATTCCTATATCAATAGATCACAAGTCAAAGATCATAAGTCGCGGAGATCAACAATTTGCATCTGATTCAGCTTGACACGAAAACAGCGCCAAATTTCAAACATATCCAACATATCAGGGATTGACAACACACTAAATCCTCTATTGGAAACCTTCAAAGCTTCAAAAAATACTCCCATTATATAGTGAGATGTTCCTTGATTTCTAGTGCAAATGAGAAGTGATTTGTTTCTGTTCAAGTGGGCAGCGAAACGCCTGGCAAAATTTACGACATTTTAAAATATGAAGGGTTAACGTTTAAAAAATTCAATCTTCATGAATACTCTTCATGGTCTTAGCATACAATACTGAATCTGCCTACTCCTATATTTTGTGGTCTCAACACCATAGTTTCATACATGAGCTATTGCAAAACCAACAAGTTCAGTCTAACACTCCAAAGCAAACTGGTGAGTGATAATATTTACGCGCATGACTCCAAAAATACCTGAAAGATGAACTTAGTGATGTCATTTCCCTGAGACCAAACAGAAACAGAGACTATAGAGTAAAACACGTTCTACAGAAATAAGATTTTGAAAGACTAAAGACCGTCTATATTAACGGCAATAAAATGTTCATCCATAAGCGTACAGAAAAAACACATACATTTTCGACCCAATCGTGGGCATCTCCTCCGTCATAGTAACTATGAGAAACTGACGGCCTTCGGTAACCAAACATAACCCCTCTATTTTACACAAAGAAAACATTCGTAAATCAAACTATGTGTATATCATTGCCTCACGGGCACCATTACGTTAGTGTCATTACTACATACTGATGTAAACATGATTGATGAGGTAGATTATGTTTAGTGTCTGTAGCGGTCTGTACAATCAAAAGTTGAGCGCCTCTATTCAAAACTGACCATAAAACTAATTTTAAAGTAAATCTGAAAAGTTTCCAAAATCTAAGTATCACAAATCTATTACACCATCACAACTATTCAGGGAGCTATTTCTGTACGCTTACGTCTGAAATTAACTTTACTGAAAGTAGATTGGTATGCCCTACTACAGTACCTGCACACTAGTTTCAGCAGCTTGCACAAAAATTATTGGGTAGACCTGACTTCCAAATGACCCTCCATTGGTCGCTATTAAATAGAATCTGGTACCATAGTACCATACGTTCGGTCTTTCAAAACGCGATATAGTAATACAAATACACCGTAAAACAACGGTCATCAAACATGGTTTTACAACCCCCCTTCATGTTCGATTCCTTTCAAGTCAATACATAAAAATGGAACTTCACCAACCACTGACCACTGTTTAACAACGAAAACCATTTCAAAAATATATCTATTGCTAATTTGTAAATATCTACGCTTTTTACAACTATGTACAATTCACATACTAGTCCCGCACGTTGTACGTACAATATCTGCAAATTTATTCTCGGGATCTATATTTAACCCAGTCATCTTTCCATCCGTACCTCTTCAGCTTCGCATCATAAATGTTCTAAATTGAAATTCTCCGGCTGTCCCACACCATACAGCTGCTCATAAAGTGCCAAAAACTTTAAACGCTTTTGTTTTCCGCCATTAGTTTGCCATAACATTCTGTATAATTACCTTACTGTTCCCAAATGTTTCTACTATTAACATATTAAGTCCGATATTCGTCCGTGATTATCAATGACTGACCCGAAATTGTCCGATATCACCACTATAAAACCCAAATTATCCTGATTTTTTAATGAAAAATGCTTTTAGGTACACACGTTTATTGCGGGCCATTTCATTTTTGCAACTACATATTTGCTACAGACGTGTCCCTTTTTACGGCTGTATTGCTTATTAACAACAGAGACATAGCTAGCGATGACAAATATCCAGGATAATGAGGGTAATAAGCACAACAAAGGACGTAAGTTTTATAAACATGACATGAATGTAAGTACGATTAGCGGTTTTATGATATCTAAAGTCAGTATGAGCCCTGCGCGATAATACAGCCAGTGTTAAGGTCTTGACATGGGGAAGCCATACGCTCTGATACCAACCGTTTACCCTTACGTAGCCCTCCACGACCTTTGAGAGGATACATGCGTCGGAAAGACAATGGATTAAATATAGTCCCTTCAACTTTTAACGAGCTTGTCTAACTCAGGAACACAGTGATATTGTCAAGATCAGCACAAAAGCGGAATGATAAGGTAACACAGACTGTGAATAAGCTGGTTCCAACTCTTGAACGCGCTATTCGCCAAATGCAAAACGAGGCCTGATACCCGTGTGCGAAAACAACGTTCAAAAGAACATGCTACACATAGCCAAACTTAACACCTAGCAAACGTCCGCAAGTGCTTGGTTCGTTCGTTCCTAGCAACAATCGTTAAATGAATTGACCTTTCAACTATAAATTTGTTTGATATATTGACGTGTTTTCAGTTACGTAATCCACGCATGAATGTTTATTAAGGACTTGATAATTCTGCTCGCTTTTTGAGGTAGAGACAGGACTGAAAACTGTGTAAGCAAAAAGATAACACTAGACATCTGCGTCTCGAAACAAACTATCTCGGGGCCTCCAAAATCGAAACTTTTGACAGAAGGCTATCTGTCCAATGCCTAACAGTTATTATAGATACCTGATCAGAGCTCGAATCTTCATGCGGAAGATTTGGTTGGCTACCAGGTGGCAGGTACCAAAAGCCAAATAATTTTGATGTGAATTTATCCACCAATATTACGGTAGTAAGTAACAATAGACATCGGATGAATCGTTTTGATAAAGCAAATTGTTTTTAAATCTATACGATTTCAAATATTGAATCGAAGCACTGTAAAAATATACGAAAACGATTCCTCGTCAAACTGGTGAGGTCGAGCTTCAAGGCTAAATCTGTTAAGATTGGTGTACCTTAACCAAAACTCTAGTCATTCTCTGTAATCGGCTTTTTACTATCCAAATGTTCGAGACACCACGCTTTTAAGTTGCAGAAGCGAAGTACAAAACAATGCACCTTTGAAAATCATCTTAGCCGTAGGTACTGCTTAGAATGGGTACTGGCAAGAGTGCACAGACAGAGCCAATGGTGATCTGTGTCTTTGTTTCGAGAGCATTTGTTGATCTATTGGACGTTCAACGAATTCACTTTGTTCATCGCTGGTACATATTAAACGCCATGCAACCTTCACTGGAGACAGATATCATACACAAGCGTGTAAAATGGGAACGAGTAGCTCTACACCAAGCGCCTGCCTTAATGCGGGCACAAAGCAATCCTGCCTTCTCATATTAAACTAACCTGCCACACCGTACTTAAATACATTAATTAACCTCCCGAAGTACAATCCTGTCAATGTATGCTATGGAAAAAATCCCGTGGACATTAAGCTACAAGGCTACACAGGAAGTTTCGAATTTCTTCCCTCTTAAGAAATAATAAAGTGCTTGAAATTCAGCCTGCACGAATCGTGGTCATCGTAGATTAACTGTTTTTGCTTTCGAAAATTATGAAAGTATACAACGACAAATCAACTTTCAAGAAAATATTGCCGCTAACAACACAATTAATTGCGTACTTCCTATGTTTACCTAACATCACAGTTCACATCACTTCCACAACGGTACTACCGGAAAAAACTTTTGACACGACGTATAAAAAATGCTCAATGCACGTCAATTAAAGCACTCCGCCAACACGTTTTAAAAGATGCTGATAATAATCATCATCATACTGGGTATCGTTCATACTACTTCGACGCCTCTTACGTTGCTCGCTTCGACTTCTATCTCGCCGCCGCTCATCGCTGCGCTCTTTTTTATGATGTTTATGGCTTTTTTTATCCCTGCCTCGTTCGCGTTTACGTTCGCTATTGCGTTCGTGGCTACGGTGCTTACTATGTTCGCGGTTACGCGATCTCGATCTTTCTTCCCCATGTCCGCTACGATGCGATTTTGTCTTGCTTCTGTGACGATGACTTTCACCGCGTCGCCCTCGGTCATCCCGTTTATGGGTCCTCACGTCATTGTCTGAGCTACTGGGCTCACTATCAGACGAAGATTCGTCATATTCGTATCTGGAATTAAATTTATCATAACTGTTTGTAAAACCAGTTGCGGCTGACGCTTGCAATGAAGCAAGTTGCTGCTGTCTTTGCGCTCGCAGTTGCTGTGACTGGTATTGTTGTTGTAACTGAAGCTGTTGTTGTGCATGCAATTGCTGTTGAAGTTGAAGCTGTTGTTGCACTTGCAGTTGTTGCTGTGCCTGCATTTGTTGCTGCTGGGCTAAAACCTGTTGCTGGTACTGCCGTTCTTGCAACTCTTGACGAGCTTTTAGCAAGAGTTCCATTTGTTGCTGCGTAAGATGTTGGGAGGAGGCGACAACATTCTGAGACGCTTGAAGCTGCAGCTGTTGTTGTTGTTGTTGTTGTTGTTGCTGTTGCTGTAGGAGTTGCTGTCTCCTGTGTTCTTCAAGTTGTGCCTGCCTCAATTTTTCTTGCTCTGCTCTTCTCCTTGCTAACTCCGACTGTTGAAGCTGTTCATAATATTGCTGCTGCTGCTGGAGATGTTGCTGTTGGATAGACTGTTGTTCTAACTGTTGCTGTTGCAGTGGCTGTTGCTGCAATTGTTGTTGCTGATGGTGATGTTGTGGCGTGATATGTTCAGATGGATGTTGTTGCTGCAACTGTGCAATGTGTTGCTGCTGAACTGGAATATGTGCTTGTTGCGATAGATGTTGCTGTTGAGGCGGAGGCTGATGTGGTTGCTGTGATGGCATCTGCTGATGTTGTTGAGGCAGCCCCTGTTGCTGTGCCAAAACCTGAAACTGATTGGTCGCTGGAGGGTGGGGGTATGGTCTCTGCTCATAGTAGCCCCCCTGGGGTACTTGATTAGTTACTGGACCAACAGGATGAGGGTGGGCTTGGGGTGGTAGTGGTTGTTGCTGCTGCTGTTGTTGTTGTTGTGGAGGGTAATATCTTTTCTCTGGTCCTGCTCTAGGGATGTTTGATGTCATCGATGGCGTGTAAGTAGCACTTCGCTGATGCTTCCTGCCGTGTTTGCCTTGTGTATCATAGCGAGCTTGATTTATTTGGGTTACATTTGATACTGTTTCAATCTTGTTGCCAACAGTATTACTCTGGGTTGTTGTGGTCACAGATTCATTTCTACAAACTGCCTCCTTTGGTGCATTGGCTTTTGACTTGGGTAACAACTTCAAAACCGGTTTGCCACCTTTCCTTACTGCAGGTTTCTCTTCATGGATGACGGTTTTTTCCTCAGTGGTAATACCTTTTGGTTTTTCCTCCGCAGGGATTACACCAGTTCCCTTGTTGGGTGTCATTGACTGAGAACTAACCGCACCAGTAGGAAATGCTGCAACTGAAGATATCGCTTTAACTGTGGGTACTGCTTCTTCCATCTTCCTACTAACAGGTGCGCGCGGGCTAACAGCAACTGGTGGTCTTGCTGCTTTGGGTGCATGGAGCACCTTTATTTCTTGCGGCTTCACCCTAATACTTGTTGTAGAGTCCCTTGGCCCTGGGACCTTTCTGTTTCCGTCTCCTTGTAGCGTATTAGTAATATTTGCCTGTTTGTTATCCTCGTCGTTTAGGTTACTAGATACAATGCAGTTGGCAGCAATAAACTCTTCAGCAATCTTTTCCTCGGTCTTCTCTTTACCCACAGTGTTAACTTCCACACCACTGTTTTTAGAGCTCGCATCAACTTGTTCCTTCTCTTCCTTTGCAATTGTACCCTGGTTTTCCGAATTAAGAAATACTGGGCCTTTTGTATGACTCGCCCTCACTGGTTTGATCGGTGATATATTCTTGGGTAGCGGGGCCAGAGCAAATTGCCTTGAAGCTGGGGACGTCTTCGCCGTTCTATCATGTGCCATAGTTTTCTTAGCTGGTAATGGGGGCGGATTCATAGGCTTCTGTGATGTCACTGTCACTTTCGTCTTTGTATCAAGCGTACTAACGCCATTCTTATCTTCTTCTGACAGCGTCACACTATCAATCACACTATCAGGCTTGCTAGTGATTGCGTCTTTACTAATGTGACAAGATGACATCTTAGTAGAGGCAGACGAGATAACACTTTCCGCAGGGGAAACAGTATCTTCCTTGTTTGGAGTGAAACTGTGGGAAACTGACGATTCTGTAAGTGTTTGATAGGCTTCGTTATCATTGGTGGGATTAGTAACAGTAATAGTAGGCACCTCTTTCACTTCCAAGTTTGTATATGTTTTATGGTAATGCTCGGCATGTGGATCTTTATCAGTAGTAATAAGAGCTGAAGTCGTGATTTTGCCCGCCGGAACTGGTGACTCTGACTTTACACTCCTAGAACTCAATGGCACATCCGTGGAAATATTCTTCTTCCCAAGTGCTTCAACTTTTACACCCTTTGTGTCTTTATCGTCCTCTACTCCTTCATCTTCCTTTTCCTCTTTCACAGCCTTTTGAATATCGGCATTCTCCTCACCTGGCACCACATTTATTACTGCTGGTTTCTCTTCCATCTGTATTGTGTCAGCTTCTGACTTTCCTTTGTCTGGTGATGTCGTGTCAGTGGCACTACTGTGCTTGCTGTCTACGTACACACTTTTCACAGGAGCAACTTCCGTCTTAGTTGCCTGAGGAGAATTTGTCTTATCCTTACTTGCGGTCTTAGAATTGGTTGTTCGTGTACCTGCCTTGATGTTACTTGGCTGAGGTTTACCCCTTGCTGATTCACCTGGTTTCTTTCCCTGAGAATCAGGATGATCATCATGACGTAAGCGCTTTGCACCACTGAATTTTACAAGCTCCGGCATAAGTGGAGGCAAATCCCTGTGGCCCGGACCATTCTCGCCAAGCTTTCTTTTCATTCCGATGCCAATACCAGGTTCTGGGTGAACACCATTGTTTTGGAAGCGTGGGTTCATCGGCGGGAAACGACTCGGTCGAAACCCTGGTTCCTCTCTAAATGGTCCCCCTCTAAAGCCATCCGGGAAACGAAGTCGCGGCTCATTTAAATCAATGTCCTCTGTGAAATCTTCCATATGTTCAGGACCTCCTTGTCTCATTCTGAAGAACGCTTCCCTCTCATCCATCTCTGGAAAGGGCATACCCTCGTGTCGTCTGAACGGTCCTGGCATTGGAAAGCGCATTGGTAGATGTTCTGGCTCAAATTCGTGCATCTCGGGCCCAAGAAACTCTGGTCCAGGTCCAAAACCGTCTTCAAAATCTGGGTGCATCCTTCGTGGGAATCTTCTTTCGCCGTAAAATTCCATATCCATTTCAGGTATGTCGTGCATCGGACGGAATTCTCCTTCAGCATCGTAAGGGAATCTCGGATGCCTAAACATTGGCTCTCTTTCAAATGGGCCATGCATAGGTCCTGAGCCTGGCCCAAACCTGGGACCTGGCATTGGTCTTGGCCCAATCCCCTTGACAAATTCTGGCTCCAAAAATTCTCCAGGCGGAGGTATCATTTCATCTTCCATCGGTGGTAGATGAAAGTACCCATCACCTTCGTTTATTGGCCTAGGCACAGACCTATTCCATATTCTTGCTATCTCCTCCATCAGCATATTTGTCATCCGACGATGAGCTTTCTCATTCCAATGCACACCATCCTCTGCTCTGTGATGCAGAAAGAAACCAAACACATGATCGAAGTCAACAAAATAAAAGCCTACTTCACTCACCACCTGACGAGCTATGTGGTTACACCGCTTCACGTCGTTGATTTTTACAACATCGACGCCTGGCATTGCCAAGAAGCCACCTTTTGACTTAAGATGAACCGGTGGTGTAGTGCCCCAGAGAAAGATGGCTTTGGGACATTCACTTTTAACTATTGCTAATAACTTTTTCAAGTTGTCCTCGTAGTTCTTTAAACCCTTTTCTCCATAGCGATGGACATCCCATAAACAAGAATTCATGATGATGATATCGGCATCACTATTTTTCTTTATAACAGATTCTGTGTAATCCCCATAAACGATGGTCACGAAGAAATATTTTACATTGATATTTGATTTGTCATATTTATAGTGCCTGACCTCTCTATAGTTTACAGAATTACTCATTTCACCTTTAACACCACCTTCCAATAGCTCATCGCCAAGGAAGCTCTCTTCACCCTAGAACAGAAATAGGAGCATGAAAGAGTGACGTCTTGCAACCGCACGGTTCTTCCAACACACAAAAAAGTCAACTTTGAATCTAAGGTCATTGACATAAAGTTTTGCACGGTTCGTTCCTGCAGCACAAATATAAAAGTTTAGTACCCATGAGAAAATACTGAGCGTAAGCCGATAATCATCGATGTGCCAGTACAGCATTGAAAACACGATAATACAATGACTTCTTAAGGGACCACTCAAAAAGTACGTTCGTCCGGAGGAGGGGGGAGAGGGTACCAGGAAGACGAACAAAAACGAACATTTTTACGGGGGAAGAAAGGTGGCAGGAAGAAGGGGAGAACGTTCGTTTTTTCATTTCTTATTTGTATGTTATATCTTGGATATTGCCACTACTAGGAAGAAAACGACAACCTGATGTCTGCAAACACCTGTTCGCGGGCTAAAATATTCTTCTTGACGTTGAAGTCCGTAAGTTTTTATGTTTATCAATGCATATCCGTTGTTTTTGCCCTATAACTGTACATAACTGTATCCCTTGTTGGAGTCAAGGTGAAAGCGGACGTTGGTGAGGACAGGGGCAATGACGAACATAGACGAACATGAGGGGGGAGGCGTTATAAATGGTCGAAAACGAGGGAACATACTTTTGGAACGGTCCCTAACTTTATCAGCATTTTTCGTTGCATTTTAATCCCAAAACGATTTACAAAATGTAGAAAAACCATCAGCTTGAAATAAGAAGTGATAAAGTCCAATAATTCTCTCACGTATGACATTGTACACGAGGAAAATCAACGATTTTTGTGACATTCTTTAATGCTGGTTTAATAATACTTTCTGCCAATCAATTATAGTAAGCAATGCCCCACCCAAAGCCATTACAACAAAATGTAGCTGATCAACATGTGTAAAACGAACTAATAAAGTCTCCGAAAAGTATAATCACATTGAGCGTCAACCCATGGCCAAAAGGAGTACAAACTCTATATATCTCTTGTTTTAACTTTTGTGACTTCATTGTTTTATTGTTTTATCTTACGAAAGAACTTCATAGGGCTTTCATTCTTTTGAATTATCATTTCCATTTTTAACTTACTCGTATATTTTACTGACTATTTATTGACGGACGTTACCTATGGTATACGCAAATGGAAAACTAAAATTTTATCCTTGATTAATGTCTAAGCCAGGTGAGGCGAAAGCGCTTAAGATACAGGGAATACAATGAAGTTTACTACCAAACCATGTGCTGTTTTATTCTCAAATGTGATCCACACCATTGCAAGACAATGTAAAGGGCATATTAACCATGTAGTACACATATAAATATATATACGGAAGTATACTTTTGATTTAAGCCTCCTAGGGCATCATACAACTGAGAACCACAAGAAGCGACCGCAGCCAAACGGAACAAACCATCACATCTCAGAGATGCCAGCAACAAGTAACATTGCTGGAATCTGTTTACATGAACTGCAAAGGAAGAGTAGGAAAACGACTGGACCAATTTGTCCCTTTCTATAGTTTTGCTAGATAACTTCCTGTTACCCCGGACAAGGCAGCTAATATAAAACCAAGCGCGTAGCATTCGCACACTCTTTTCAGTGTTATGTTGCCAGTTTTAAGAGTTAGGCCACCTTGGCCATTACTCTGCAGTGCACTGTGCTCCTATTCCGATCCAATAACCATATGTACTTACGCAATACATGGGCGGAATACAGAGCCTCAATACCCTTCACTGCAAGATCTTGGCTGATTAATGTTGCGATGTACGTCGTCATAGGGCCCTTGCAATCCCAGTTAATGGCCCCGCACTCTAAAACAACGTCTCTGGTGATGAATGTTCTGCATCCCCACTATAATCGCCGCCTTTCAACGTAGGCCACGGTAACTATCTTACTACTAACTAGGTATTTGTTATTTTCGCTATGGAACTGAACAGCTAATTTTTTCTTTTTGTGCAGGCGCAAAACAATAGATTGTTCCCACACATACGCAGTATTAATTTTTCCTTACCAGGCTGAGCCCCCAAATCTGTTTCATGTGTGCCCCCCTGCCGTTTTTCACAGATGAAATCAAAGGAGATTACTAGCTTTCAAACTAGATTATACTCCTTTTTGAAGAAGTCCTCTTGAAATTTCGACAAAACTTACAACGGCCGATTTAAAAAATATTTCAACAGAGAGGGCAATTCATGCATGTACATATTTTGTAGCACGCACAGTTTGAGCTATATATTTAAAAATGCATACACGAAACAATGTTATCAATTTTAACATTTACCTTCTTTCTGAGCTCCTTTTGTGTAAGATATCTTCGATCCTGGATAAGAAGTACCAGATCTTTGTAAATGGAGCGTTGCACTAGAAGAACAGATCAACACAAATTATAAGTAACTAGCTACTTCATCGCCTATTTCAGTAGCTAGTAACTGCATGGCGTCCCCTGGGTTGGTTGCCCCTATACAGTCTTTTACCCTAATCTGACTGCATCAATGCTTCTCCAATTATCTAAAACAAACTGTACAAATAACAACTGTATATATATGTATATATGGATGTTCAAAAAGTTTTGTTGATGGTACAAAAAGGCTGTAGAGAAGTGTTTCGGCGCTGTGACCCCACACGTCTACGGCTATGCCAGCAAGAAAGCGTTCTCAACTAACCGAAATACCGTGTGCCTTCAAAAAAATTCAGCATTGTTGTGTACTTTCTAGCATTTTCTTGCCAGACTTTGAGGTCAGTTCACAGAATTAAGCTGCATGCTTATTCGTGTACTCGCTAAGTATCAGCTCCTACAAGGAAACAACTACATCAGGTTTCAAAAAAACAAAAGCACTGCTAAGCAATGTGACTCTGTACTTGGGCAAAACTTGCTTGGAAACCCAGACTGTGCGAAAATGTATAAGGATGACCACTTAAATATGATAGGTAAAGGTAGTTATGTTCACATCAAAGCAAGAAAACTCTTTGTACACAAAAAGAATTTGTCTTTTCCTTGGGCCTTTTCGATTAACCATCCAGTTCAAAGGACACTGATTAGTCAAAACATCGCCAATCTGGAAGTCAGAGTTCTGACTGGCTATTCTTTAAACCCAGCTGGATATAAGTTTTATTGCTTTCCTCTCAATTTCAATTCTGGCGATTTTATACTCTATAGAGTGTTAGACGAAAAAAGGTTGCCCGTACTACAATGTTTTTGCTATTTCGTGCAGTTGTATATAGATGTATATAGCAGCATAAATTACATGTACACGTATATTCTTATTTATAAGTTAGGCAAAGAAGGAAGGTGACGGCTTAAGTTGGCCAAGGGTCACAACTTACTTGACTTTTCAACTTACTAATTTCGGCGTGTTCGCCCTCCTCAGAACCTAGTGTATATACAAAAAGTGACATACCACAGTTACCTATCTCCTGACGTTCTTTAGATCGTGAAAGATAATTCTTCAATTACACCTCTATTTATAATCTACCTTACTATACAATTAAGAGGTCGCGCTATTTGTCCTTGAACTTATTAACAACAAAAAATTCTGTGAAGGCACTTGGAGCCCTGTGATAATAACTTGCACAACTTGCATTTGCGCCTGCCTACATTGTACAGTTTAGTAAGTCTTACGATACGCCTCTTTATGAGTTTATTGTTAACTCCAAGGTATATTTTGAAAAATTACAGAATGGGGGCAAGTTATTATAATTCATGGCAACAGTTTCATCAATCTGCACGCAAAGTGACAAAATCATCTCTTGAAACGAGTTTTCCCATACGTTAGTTCAATCTGTATACAAACCTTAAAAATTTTGAAACGTTGATCTCCACACGTTAACACCACATAAATTCATGTAAATCTCCACTTCTCACTAATTGATATAAAATCAAAGCAAGAGAGTACAGTCGGAGTAACTTTGACCTTAGGGTTAACTTTGACAGCTTTTGCTACTTTATTATATTATCGACATTTCCCAATTTAACAATCGCTACCGATTTAGCTCTATTTGGAGGCACGCGTAGTTTGCTTGGCCATGTATAGGAATTTTTCCCCTCATTAGCTAAATGTTGGCCTGAAATCAGGGAGGTGAATCAGATTTGAAAAAAGTTAAGCCTCAAAATGTTGTTCTAGAGAAAAGAAAATCAGCTCAAAGCAATGTGTTGTTTACAAATATAATATGTAAATACTCAAATTCGTTTAATCTGCTGACGGTAGTCTATTCCATATGTAATTTAAGCTAAAAAATCGGACGTTCAATGTTACCCCACGTATAAACGAGCTGGAGATGTTACTAATTGGGAACCATCTGAGAATAAAGCAAAGTTGTAACAACATTCACTAGCCAAGTCTGTCCCTTATGAATAAATCAACCAATTAAAATGACGAAACATTGAAGTCACCAAAGACAATAACATTAGATGGAAGATGTTGCATAAAAGAATCCATGTTGCAAGAAATATCATCTACCATAGCACAATCACTTGAAGAAGGTGAAAGATATAAGAAAAAAAGGTGGTAGAATGAAGGTAAGGGGTAAGCAAAAGTTACCAAATAGAAATACTATCCTTAACACAGGTACCAAGACCATACATATGAATAGCTGAGTCCTTTTGGATAAGAGGAAGATATCTAGAACCGCCGTGGTCTAGTGGATAAGTTCCTGGCCATCAGATCTAGATGTTCTAGAGGGTCAGGGTTCAATTCCCGGAAGGACCATTGGTGACGTCAGGAAGGGCATCCGGTCTTAAAGTGCTCTATGCTCCAATAACAAGTCCCATTAATATGGGCACCGTCAAACCCCTTGAATGGGAATAAAAGACGTTAAAACGATTAAAAAAAAAAAAAAAAAAAAATAGAATTAGTCATTGCCAATACTGGAGTCAAGGCTAGTCCCTGACAAAGCCGGAATATTAGGACAAGAAGAAATAAGAAATGAGCCACAATGTGCTCTTAAGCCCCTAATGTTAGTGAAGCTAACAATGAAGTGCTTTTTACTAGGATGACCTGGTAGCTGGATAACAGTCTGGTGATGCCCAGGTCGCTTAATGCTTTTGGGGTAACTCTGGACAATTATTGGAAACCATTTTGAAGAAAAATGGGTCGTATTTTGTTTTTCCAGACTGCTTCACTGTCATAGCTGTTGAAAACTACCATAAATCAATAAACCTATTGTTACATGAAGTACCAATCTATGATTTAACGGTTGCCTCTTATGATTGTTTATTGTTACGTATAAGTATTCCCACTCTGAAAAGTACTACATTGGGGAATGCATGAAAGAGATCATTACTTCATTTGAATATGCTTTCAAGTATAGGGGGGTGTTATTGAAGAGTTGATACTGATTGGCAACATTCTAAGTATTGTTGCTGAATCACCTGCAAGATCTCGAACAGGAGCAAAACTGGATATCAAGTTATCATCCAGAGTAAAGAGCATGAGTCCAACTTGTTGTACTAAGAATAAAGTATATGCTGCTTTTTTGGACAGGCCACTTCATGTTTACTGTTCCTTATTAAAATGTATTTGATATAAATTATTAGTCTTGGAAGTTCCCTTTTGTTACTGATTTCTTGAAAAAACCTGATATTCTTGATATACATTTAATTTTTATCTACACATTTTAAACTTCAATACAGGAACGGTTTTCCTCCCTGCATAGTTTAGGACCCATAGACAAGAAAGATATTTTGTCCAGAAAATACATTATCTGGTCATGGTTACCCCGAGGGTGGGTAACACTTAACCCCACAGTATTATTCAAATAAATAAAATTTGAGAAATAGTTTTTTTCAATTTCATTTTCAAGCACCCTGAGCAATGTTTTCCACATCTTTTAAAAACAAAATTAGTAGGTCTAGTCATAAAATTTCAGATAATCATCACACTTTATGAAGGAAGTGTTAAGAGGAAAGCAGTCTGAAGACAGAGAGATCCAGATTTGGGCAGTTCGAGGGAAGAAACTGTTAGCATAGAAACTTCTGATTGTTTTTATGAATAGAAACAGAAAAGCCATGCAAAGATTCAGTATACCGAGTGGACCTTGACCTGACAAGGGGAAGACAAACCAATTCAACCAACTCAGAAAAAAACTTACCAAAGTAGTACCTATAGAAAAGACTGAGTGATGCAACACGACTATAGAGGTTGAAGTTTACAGGCCAGTTCAGGGCCAACCTCACAAGAGATTTGTTTTTGGAGCCAGTCAAATGTGTTGAGATAACACATTGGTGCACCAGCCAACAGATGACAACAATTCTCCATACAAGGCCTGATCATTATCATATAACAACATAATACAACACCTGGTAACAGAAAGATCATAGATTGCAAAAGAGCCCCAACCTTCCTTGAGACATACATAGCTATGTTAGTCAGGTATGCCAAGGAGCTTGAATGACAGTAAGAGGCATCATCAAAGATTTCTAAGATCTGCCAAAAGACAAACCAGCTGGGTCTTTCTAGCATTGAAAATAACTTGCCGCCTTCTGTCCCATTCAACAACAGTGCTCAACAGTCTGAGCAATACATTAACCTCCATAGTTAGCATTTGCTGATATTCATAAAAAAATATGATTTCCATAGGCTATGACAGATGAACAAGCCAGAGGAAATCATGGAGAAGGATGGGGTCTCACCAAGAACTGCCTACATGGTACAAAAGCATCAATACCTCCCTAAATACAATCACAGAAATTAGAGGCACCTTTGCAAAACAGAGATGACCAAGGAGCAGCTGTTAAGTAGTCCAGAAAGCCATTCCAATCGGCCCTTCCAAAGACAAAAGTCTTCCAGAGAAGTGGAGCATCCTTCTGAACTGCTGTCATGAAATTCACAGTCACAGCTAAAACTGCATGGTCTAATCATCCAAGAGAAGGTAACCAACTGTCAGAACAGACTTCTTGAATAGAAGTAAGAAAAAGGCCAAGATGGACATGTTACTAATTGGGTACGATCTTGGGATAAAGGAAAGTTATAACAACATTCACCAGCCAAGTCTGTCCCTTGCAAATATATCAACCAATCAGGATCATGAGCATTGAAGTCACTGAAGACAACAAAATCAACTGGATGTCATTGATTTAATAGATATAATTCACTTGTTAAGGTGAATAGTATAAGAAAAAAAAGATAAATGGTAGAGTGAACCAAGGTTAGGGGAAAGGTGATACAACTTACTATACAGGAATACTCTCGTGAACATTGATAAAAAGACCATACCTTTTGGATAAGAGGAAGGTAACCAGAACAAAATAAATTGGTCATTGTCAATAATGGAGTCAAGGTTAATCTCTGGAAGAGCCAGAATATCAGGACAAGAAGAATTAACAAATGATTCACAATAGTTAAAATTTGTTTTTACGCCTCTAATGCTGGTGAAGCTAACATGGAAAAGCCTTTTACCAGGGTGACCAGGTAGCTGGATAATGGTCTGGTGATGCCCTGGTTGAACATTTGCCTTACAGTGTGCAGGTCCTTCAATAGTATCTCCGGAGTTGTTTATACAGAAAACATAATGATTAAAAGATTTTCCATCATTCACTCCTGGACTCGGAGCATCAGTAAACCAGCTCATATGAATCTGAGAGAGAAGGGGTTGCAAGGCTGCTCAATGTTATAAACATCTACCTCTACATGTGTTACATGCATGGTAAACCACCAACCAGTGTTCCTCTTGAGGCACCCATATATTGATTACAAACCAAGGTTTAAGAGCTGATCAGCTGCCAATAGGACATAACTATTCCTTGGCAGACATCACCCTGGAATTTCTGAGTTTCTGGGAGAAAGCCATAAATGGAACCTTATCAGGTGCTATCACCCTGGGCCAGGGCAGACCCTGAAAAAATGAAAACAAAGGGGTGTCTCCTGCTTGCCAAGAATTCAGATTTCCATAAGTGAAGCCTTGCCATCAGCTGCAGTTTTTGTCATACCCAGGACATAACCATGGCAAAATGATTACCTTGTTTGAAAGTAAGAGCCTCATCTGAACCATTTTCAAAACATGTTCAAAACAAGGTAAGAGTTCACAGTCTAAGCCCATTTGTGGTAAATCACTCTCCACCACCTAACTCCCTACCTCATCCCAGGTATCCATTAACTACCACATCCTTACATTTCCTTATCAATTTGCCATCATCACCTCTTTATACATGGCCAAAGCACTGTAATCTATTTCAATGAATGTTGATACTTTTGAAGCTCAGATGACTTCTCAACACCTCAGAGGATTTTCTATCTTTCAAAATTACACCTTGATAAATGTTTTTTTCAATGGCCAAGTCTCACTGCAATACATAAGGATAATTCTATCACATGTACGGTATATCCTATCTTTTGCACAAAGGGGGAAGACTTTGGTCATGAGAACAGCAAGAAGCTGCCTGAAATTCTTTAACCCTAATCTGATTCAAGCAATAACACTCACTTCTGCACCTCCATTGAAGCTATGCACATCACCTGAAAACATAAATTACCTCCAAGGTGACATCATCAACCATAACACACTCTAAGCCTGATTCCTAAGGGGGTACAGGCACCCCATACAAGTCCTACACTGACAGTTGGTAGGCTCAGTCAGTCTACCCACTGGTTCCAGCCACTACAGATTAAAAGGAGTTGCTGCCACCACCTTTCTTGCATATAGAGCAAGGATATTTTTCACTCTTTGTAGTGGAGACATTGGACCAACCACTATTCATACACTTGGGTTTTGATCTATTATGATGCATTGACTGTACTATCTTCACAAGCCATTCATAAGCACATGACTTAGGCATTGCTCAATAAACAACATCTCAAGGCACCCTGTCAAGGGCTTTTCAGGGTCAGCAAAAGCAAAGTCAAGCTTTTTCAAAATGTATTTATCCTGAAAATGCCTGGCAAAAACTTTGGCATCAGTTGTACCATAACCCTACCTAAAGCAAAACATCATATCATTTTCAAACTTAACTTAAGGTGTCTGAGAGAAAAATTGGTGTAAATAAAAGTGAGAGTACTTCTCTTTTTACATGAGTATTTCTTCACTCAAAATCTCAGCTATTCATTTTTTTTTGTATGTGGCATACATTGCCAGCAAACCAAGTCCAATCTCTTGCTTTTGCTTTCCCAAGACAACTGGAGTACTGGAGGTAATGCACAAGGCTAGAGGTCTTGATGGGTAGATGTCCAACTAGCTAATTCTCATTTTTATAGATACCACTCACATGTTTGTTATAACATAGAGCCAGTATTTTGCAGGCCAGTTTCCCATCCATATTCCAAGTCCAATTTCTATTTGCACACTGAAATCTGATTAGAAAATGCTGCTGGAACAACCCAGTCCATATTTCAACTTTTTGTAGTAGTCACTGCCTATACAACACTCAATGTTCCAATCATCATACCAAATGTTTCCAGATAGTGTAATTATATCATATCAGTCAAAACACAAGATATTTAGTGAAAGACGACTAATAAATGATATTTCTGTAATGTTGCATGCTGGCAAATAGAAAAAATCACTAGAGGCAATCAGTTATGCAGAAAAACATGGCAACAAAACAGGGGCAATGCACTTTCATGTTGATGCACAATGAATTTGAGAATGGAAAGCTCAAAAAGAGAAGCTGTTGCTCTCCCCAAAGCATGTGGTGCTTCTCAGCACATGTGAAACTCAGAGTTGCCAAACTCTGTGTTTTTTCTTTAGTGTTTCTCTATATCGCTCTACATTTATGTATCGAGCACTCTTACATATTACCATAATCATCCTGATCATATACTCTATAGACATTAAAGACTTTGGGGGGGGGGGGGGGGGGCATAGAGCATTTTGATTGACATTATGACATTCTCAGTGTGTTCTATCTATTTGTTGGGTAGTGCTTTAGATGTTAACTATATGTTGTCTGGTGGTGGTGTTAACAACTGCTGTTCTCTGTATGTTGTAGATCATTGGTTGATTTAAATATTCAAGAATTATACCAAAAAGTGTCCATACTTATTTAATTAATATACCCACATACATACATACATACATACATACATACATACATACATAACAGTATGTATGTATATGTCTATTATCTCTACACCCAAGCTGACTATATATTATGTACCAGTATATGAATTTATATATGTGACATAAAATAATATTTCTAGGTAAATACAGTTTAAACAAGGAAAACCCTACATTTTACTTCCAATGAAAAACAAACCTATTTTGTGATCCTCAGATGAGCATTGAGTACAATGTGCTCATTGTATGTCCTAGGGACCAATACTCCATTAATCAGGTAGCAACACCTTTTCTCTTCAAGACAGATTGCACAGTTTTTGCCCCCAACATCATGAGATGGTACAGGCCTGACAGTTGACATACTGAAGGTAATTGCTTGCCTTTTTCTTTAAAAATCCCTACACATTTTGACAACCACCTAAAAATTTTGACAATTCTCTTCCTTCTTTGAACTCCACATTTCATCTGATCCTACAACCTCAACATTACAAGTGGCTTCTTCAGTAATAGTGCTAATTAAAATCAAACTCATCATAAACATGTTGGAAGTTGATCACTGAGACATCACCTTCCTGCAATGAACGTTCACATTGTGTACAATGATGTCACTGTGTAGTCATGGTATCACCGAGACCAAGCCTGTGTAGGGCAGTGGTTAGCACGCTGGGGTGGAACTGGTACAGAAGGCCATGTATCGAAACCTGGCACGGACATCAGTTTTTCAACAAAACATGCTACTTTCGGCTTGTATTCATTGGCAACAAAGGGTTCTTATGCCTGCATTTCAGAGAAAGGGATCTTGTGCCAGCATTTTAGAGAAAGGGTTCTTATGCCAGCATTTCAGAGAAAGGGTTCTTATGCCAGCATTTCAGGGAAAGGGTTCTTATGCCAGCATTTCAGGGAAAGGGTTCTTATGCCAGCATTTCCGGGAAAGGGTTCTTATGCCAGCATTTCAGAGAAAGGGTTCTTATGCCAGTAATTCACGACTACCTCAAAATATGTATTCAGTAGGCTTTTTAAAGTAAGTGGTTATATGCGCTTACTTAACAGTGATGAGGTATCCAAGTCAAACTATTGGACTATTTAGTGCAGTGGTTACTTCTTTTCAGTATGGGAGAGTCTGGGTTCAATCCATGACAGCAACACATGGATTCATGCTTATGTAGTTATGTATATGTGTATGCTATATGCTTTGCTCACTGTGCTTGTGCAGTTTGAGCACTCTGGCATGGTACCATATGAATTCTTTAAACTGCAGTCATGAACTACGTGGTATGGAGCTCATCAAACACGAAGTGTTTA
>JAAAKL020001716.1:0-29403 GCA_010016065.2 Carybdea cf. marsupialis auct. non (Linnaeus, 1758) | reverse complement strand
ATTAAGCCGTTCCGCAACACTACCAGTATTTGGTCCAGATAGATGTGCCGTGTATCTTCGTATGCCATGGATCGGCGCTCAGTCCGCTGTATTTGCCAACAAAGTTAATCAGGCCGTCTTATCATCTCGCCTATGTTGTCAAGTCCGTGTTGTTTTCACCGCAAGAAAGATTTTACCCACCGCCCCAAAAGATATACTATCAACCTTAATAAAGAGTCATGTTGTTTATAATTTTAAATGCTGTTGCGGAGCTCGGTATATTGGGCGTACATCTCAAGTTTTGGTTAAAAGGGTATATCAACACGTACAAGCTGTGGTGTGACGAATCGGAGACAAGAACGATTGTGCGAGGGCATGTAAACTCACAAGGAGTCAACAACTGACGTTAGACTCGGCTATTAGCCAGCATCTACTGGAAAACCCTGATTGCTGCCGCGAGTTTACGACGGATTATTTTCCTTTTTTGCATCAGGCTCGATCGAATTGTCACCTGAAAGTTCTTGAGGCAGTATGCATTAAGAAAGACAAACCAGAACATTGCCACCAAAAAGAGTTTGTTTGGGACATTGTACTGTTTTCGCAGCGTCCTCGTGTACGTCCGTCAATGTTAGCAATTATTTAACCAATTAAAACACATTTTTCTTCCTTTTTGTAATTTCGATTCCCTCCTTTGTTTTGTACGATACTTACGACGATGGGTTCTGACGAGGGTCATAAGAAAATAAGAGCTTTTTCAACCACAACGAAATATAAGTTGTCTTTTCAAAAGTATATTTCGCTTTGGCAATTCGCTGATTAGAAGGAAATTGGCTTTCTCCGTTACAAAATGTGCTGGTCCTGCCTAAAGCAGGGCATTGCTCTGGAAGTCGTAGAAGGCAACAGGAGATGGTGTATGCATGCTTAATCCTGGTTGGGTGACGTAACAGAGGTAAGAGCTGTGCGCCTACTTGCTGCGTACCGTGTAGACAATAGAATTTACAAAATGTATAGTAACTGCAACAATGGATATAAAAATAGCCCCTCTTTTACAAGACCCCTTTCTTTTACAAGACTCCCTCTTTTGCAAGACCCCCTCTTTTACAAGACGAAGTCGAAAAATAAAAAATTATAATGCTCTTTATGTTACTGCATATGTATGACAAGAGGACGTGACTGTTGTGATTCTATTAAATGATCAAATCCGATTCTTAGCTTTGGACATTATTAGATAGCCTCACTTCGGTTCAGCCTCTATGTAAATCAGGATACATGCTTCCATACTTCTTGTAATGAACTACAGTGAGTAATAGAATGTTCCTGTTTGAGATCAACTTACATCAGTGCTTATTCTCTATGTATGCCTTCTGAATCTAGCTGAAGAACACAACAGTGACATACAATATGTAGCAACAACATTAACATGCGGGTAATGTTCGGTTTTTTTCTTAATTTCGTTTGCGAGATTCCTAGTCACGCACCTTTTATTTTCACTTCTGTCTGGTGCATCTGCATATAAAGCGGGCACCACATTTCCTATTTCTCACTTCGTTTCCCTGTCACTTTGCAGACTACAATGGCACTCTTGTCAGATTCAAAGAAGAAATAAATTAGCCTCGAAAGTTTGGCCTACGAGAACATTATTTTTAAGGTACTAACTGCGTTGTTGTCAAATAATTTTGCTCCTTCGCGGTGGTCTCTCATGCAAACAAATGTTTCATCTTTAATCGGTGTCCATACATCGCGATAAAATTGGTGTCTTCAATTTTCAGAATTAAATTCAATAACATTCTTTATCTCAAATTCAACTTTATTTGCACGAGTCAGTTTTACTGTCCTGAGATCAAGTTTGAACTTAATAAACTTAGGTCCGTATTCATAAGGGGAGCTGAAGCTCATCCAGCTCCCATTAAACGCTGATCGTGCAATCATCTCCGCTAGGGTCAATTAACGTTAAGCCTGCACTTGATTATTTCAGGAAAACTGATCCATTGCCAAAAGTACAAACACCCCTTATCTCGTGTCATCACTGTCTTCTACTTCGTTTTCGTGAAAGGAAGTACGTGAATTCTAGAACTTATCCTAGGAATTGTACGAAACCTAATCGACCCTTATGAAAAGCGATTTAGGCGAAGGATGAGCTAAATCTTAAGTCGATCTATTAGGCCCAGGATCAAAGAAAGCTTAAAGCTATCAAAGCTACCCTGATGATTACAGGCCTTAAACCATAAACATTCAAATGTGATTTAATTACTACTATCTTACACAAACCTACATTCGAACATTCGAGATCAAGTTTGAATTTAATAAACTTGAACTATAAGCATTTGAATGTGATTTGATTACTACTATGTTACTTAAATACCTTCTTTCGAACTTTCGAGATCAAGTTTGAACTTAAACAGCTTGAACTATAAGCATTTGAATGTGATTTAATTACTACTATGTTACTTAAATACCTACGTTCGAACGTTTGAGGTCAAGAATGAACTTAATAAGCTTGAACTAAAAGCATTTGAATGTGTTTTAATTATCACTATCATTACTACTATCACTAATTACACAAACCTTCACTCGAACGTTAAAGATCACATTTGAACTTGAACCAGAAACATTCGAAACATTCAAAAGATTCGAATGTGATTTAATTACTATTATGTTAAACAAATCTACGTTCGAACGTTCGAATTTGCTCAGTCAGTTCAAGGGAACAAAAGCTTACCAAAAATGGATTTTGGAAAAGAGAGAAAATGATAGGATTTTAATTTTGAAGTTGAGGTGATCAAGATTGTAGAAGAAAATATATATTTTTTTAATATTTTGCTGCTCATCGTTATAGAACGATGGAACAAGATGGTGCCTGAGTGGAGGAAGAGGAAGGACGAAATTGCTGAAGTTGTTAATGAAAAATGAAAGAAAAACCAATGATAAGAGATTACTCGGTGGTGGAAGACCTGTAACTAAGAAGGAGATGAATGGAAAACTCTATGAGTGAAGTTTTGAGAAGCGAGCCTTACGACTTTATTTTCCCAGAAAAATCACCATGGTCAAAGGAAAAGCGATTGATGGCAAAATGTGCGCTATAGATCCGAGCTTGAGGGATGCTTTCACAGCATCGAAAAGTTGGCTTGAAAAGTTCATTACCATGAATGGATTATCATTACGTAGAAATATAACATTTGACCAGCATGACCCTGCACAGTTAAGTAATAAATTGATCTCGTATTTTTGCACTGATCGCGTTTGTTGAAAACAGTTCATCACTCATCCTCCAATACAACCTGCATGGACAACTGTGTATGGAATGATATGATTGCAGAGATAACGGTCGCTAGAAAGGGGGAGAAAACAATTTCGATAATGTCAACTAGCCATGTAAAAGAAATTGTTTCTGTATGTTTGGCTGCCATTGGAGATAGTACAAAATTGAAGCCTTTTGTTGTCTGCCGAGGAGCAAAGAGGAAAGTTTAGGCACGCAATGATTCGAAAAACAAATGTGTTGTTGCTCCTCAAATACTTGGATGAATGAAAAATGGACTCTCAGATGGATTCAAAAAGTGTTAGGTGTGTTTTCTATTAAACGGTGTTTACTTGTGTGGGATTCTTATAAATGTCAAATCACGGACATCGTGAAAAGGGGACTAAAAAGTGTGAATGTGGATCCATCTACAGAGTGAGGGGGTGGCACAAAGTACGTACAGGCCTCCGACGCAAGTTGGAGCAAACTATTCAAAGCAAGATGTACAGAGGAGTAAGATACTTGGCTTCGCAGTGGTAAACATGGGTACACCGAAGCACGGAATATGTGGCCGCCACCACCACGATGGCATGCATTGAAATGGGTCATGCTGGCTGGGGAGAGTCATTCAAAGAATTTAATCGTAAAATCGTTTCAATCATGCGCCTTGACCGTTGCTTTAGATGGGTCGAAAGATAATTTAATTCATTGCTGTAGGCCAGGACAACCTGGTGAAAGGGTAGCATAGCGGCTTCGCTTCCAGCTAGGGGAGTGCAACCAAGGAAACCCTTTATAGGATACCGCTGACAAAAGCGATGATGAATTTCCAAAAATCTGCCCAATAGAGGAAGACGAAAGTGACGTAGATATCATGTAAAATGTATACATTTTCCAATAAAGATGGTTAGCAGCATTTTTTTATTTTTCATCATTGTTTCAATTTATAACATAAGACCCCCTCTATTACGAGACCCTATTAAAAGAAGGCGCTCATTTAAAACCAGTGAAATAAATAAAGAACAGTCTTATATTAAAGGAAATCAGATAAATAAAAAGGATGGCGTTGTTGGCGCTATTAAGACATATTATCGAAGAAACGAGCCTCTAATTTTTCGAGGCAAACATATATTTCCGTTCTTCTTTAGCTTCCGATTTTGCTAAGATCAAAACCGTCCTCTATTTATGTGTGCTTGACCTCCTGTTGCTTATATTTAAATTGTGGTTCAACCAGGTCGATTCTCACTTTTCAAACTAGTAACTTTAGGACCCTGGCACGACAAGAACCATTGACTTGTTAAATTTCTTAGACATTTTTAGCTGCCCTGAGAAATCAAGAATTTCTGTTGATAGTAGCAACTGTTGACGTAAAAGGAGAACGAAAAGTTAACTGTTGAGGTAAACAAAAAGTGATTGTCTATCTTTCATTTCAAACGTTAGTCAATGTACTAATTCTGTTAAAGCTTCCAGCTTTAGTTAATGCGACTTATCGTCTTGCTCGATGGGGCGTCGTGTTTCAAACATGTTTGAATCTCATGTTTTCAACGGTAGTAACACGGAGAGAGTTAAATCAGCGTGATATCGATAGGTAAGTGTTTGATTTAAAATCGTGATACTCGGATAAATCCATTGATTTGATTAAGTAGGATCTGTTGACGTCTATAAATATCGGACTATAACTGTTCCAGTTTAAGAAGAAAATAAAGATAAGACAACGTCATGCGACAAGAGAATCGTGTTTTGAACGATAACCACAATCTCCGCGTATTAGTTATTTGCTATGGTTTGTGTCACTCAGTGGTTGTTAGTGAAAAGCATTTTCAAGGTGTGGTAGCAGCCCTGCTCATATCACCATACATAGAAATAGGGAACATGTCTTGTGTTTTCCATTCTACTGTAGAACCGTGTTTCTGTTCATGGCTCGACGGTTTTCGCAGTACCTACCCCTTCCTTAAAGTATTTACACTATCCAAGAGAATCTAGATGTGTCTTTGATGTCACTCCGACTAAAATTTCTAAAGAAGACAAGAAGATAGTCATTAGAAAGTTACTCATTTTGGATTGTAGGCAAGCGTAGACTTCTATAGTTCCACTTCCGGATCCAGTGTATCTCTTTTAGGCTGTTGCCATGTTACAATAAACATTGTTAGCTTCACAAGATTACATTCATCTAGTCTGCCCTGAATTGGTTAATACAATACAAAAAGATGTGGTAAGAATAAGGGTTGTTGAAATCGGTTGAGCTTACATCGATTACAGAACTCATTCAGTTTCGCTGTGTAAATGCAAAGAATTGTTTTGTCAAGTTTGTTCAAGATATACAGTATATCTTCATTTGAAAAGGGCTTGTTACACGACATAAATAGGAAGGTATGAACGCTGAAAATCTGAGAGCGTATTCATGAAGAAGAGGCGACAACGTCATAAATATTTGATGATAATGATAGTGGTGTCTGATAGATGATAACTGATGAAAATAATGATTAGGAGGAAGCAGGGGTGCAGGAGGATGTTGATGTTGCTAATAATGGCAATAGTGACAATGATACAGGCGATAATAACATAACAATGATGATGATGACAATAGTAATGGCAGCAACTAAATCAAGGAATGTTTCACCCTACCACTAGAACAATATGGAATGGCCATTAAATTAAATTAAGATCAGGTTCTTGAGATCACAATATTATAACGTTATATTGTATACACGGAAGTGCATATAGTGATAGGGGTAAATGAGTGCTGGAATTGGGGTATTTCATACTGTTCCTGGTCTGCCTTGTTTCTTTCGTGTGCCTAGTGCACAGATTACTCTCTCATATTAACTTCCATGTGTACTAATTTATATAGACGTTAGGCCTTGTATGAAGCAAAAAGCATATATTTTTGTAAGTCGGTTCTATGAGTACGGTCTATAATTTTTTTTAGTAGGAGTGTATTATAAAAGTTGTATTTCGGATGTATTTCTTGATAGAGCACTCTATGCTCTACGGGTTTGTTATCATATGACCAAAAATAATAAATGAATTAGTATACGTACATCGTCAGTTTGTTTAGTGCAAATAACAGCATTATGATTGCTTTTAAATGGCTTGAATAGAAGTAGAAGGCATGCAACTACAGATTCTATAACATACATTATATAATCTGTACTGTCACCACAAGGATCTACCATCATTTTGTACTCTGCTAACTAATATCGGAGAACCTTACTGATAACATTCATGTTTTGCTAGTCGCCAAGTAAGCTCCCAATCCTCAACTAGTGGACATTAAAATCTATTCCCATGCCTTTTTTATCAACATCATGATAAACACAAACCTATATGCTAATCCCTATAGGGAGACATAGACATTGTACAGAGCGAAACACCTTGGAGTCAATTTTGAGTACTTTATACTTGGGATTTGATATGTATGTCTTTTCTAATTTGGGATCTGTGACCACAGTGAGGTAGGAAATGAAGACAAACCCAAAGGAAATCCAGATAGACTAACGGAAAGATGTTGGAATTATTTCATATTATCTCGTTATATATCTAAGTATGATAGACCTGGCTTTTTTTCACATCTGAAACAGATTAGCTTCCATCTATAAGTAACTTTATCTAACCTTATTTCTTCTACTTTTCTCCCTGTTTAAAGAGTGTGTACTGGAAAGAGCTCTCTTACGAAATGTACCAGGACGCAGACACTAATGTAAGCAAATCATTTGATGGGAATTGTAAAAGTAGGAAGGAAGAGAAGCAAGTAACGAATAATATTGCCCAAAATTTTACAAACAGGATCCTTGTTGAGTAAATACCTTTGAGACATTGCTCTTATCCAAGAAGATGACATTGCAGATATTAACATCTTTCCAACATTGACAGTGGAAACATATATTAGAATATTAGATTTAATTAACGAATAACACACCCTCAATGTTTACTAATTGGAATGTGGCGGAGCAGGATCTCTCTGAGGCATCCTCGTCACGTGATAATCATACAGATGCTGGCTACTTCGATGATTATTTACCTACAGATATACCTGAGAATGCAACAGAACTAGAAACACAGATCAAAGAGCTTGTGATCAACCTTTATTCGAATGAAGGGAAGTTGCAAAACCAAGGTGTTGATGATCGAAGACATGTTTTCGGCTCCATAACATCTCACCATCGCGATGCTACATATGATGTCTTTGACTTACACACTTTATCAGGAAATGATCATTCAGACGGATTACCTAAGGATTTATCAGCAGAACCACGGGATTATTTGGGTGACTTTTACCCTCGTTGTTCCACGCCTAGCTTAAAGTATGTACTTCTTGGTGAATATCCCCAAAGAGACCTTCATGCAGTTACTACATGCTCAGTGCATGGAAATACAAAAGTTTTGCAAAATGCCGATGAGAGTTCGTGTTCCGGGGTTGTAGCCTTACTAAACACTACACCAACTCCAAAACTTTCATGTGACAAAAATGATCTGGCTTCCTTTGATATCGAACGGAAATATATTGTCCCAGAATATGAAAGCGAGGTATTGGATCCCACTGAGCATGGGAAACATTTGTCATCTCTTGATGAAGGGAGTGAGGCTAAAGGAGAAGCAATCTCCGACTTAAGTGCTCATGTAAGCAAAGACAATTGCAGCCAAAATGGAATGAAAAATGGATCAGCTGATACAGCGTACATGCGGGAAGCTAAATGCTTAGAAAATTCGTCGACAAAAGGGTATACTGATGGTGATAATGGTTATGATTTAGTTTACAAAATTGGTGAATTTTCAAAAACAAGGCCGCAGAAAAATAACACGGATGACCAAACTCAGCCAGCACACTGGGCAAATGAGAAACGCGTGTTCCATTTTCAAAATGACTGTAATAATACTGAATCGATACATGAGTTTGCTCATGCAATTTTACCGTGGACTAAATCCAGTGCAGGGATATCATACGATTCTGGATTAGATAGTTGGATGGAACCTGTGAAGGAGAACGAGGGGATTGTTGAGAAAGAAAAGAATTTGGGTGAAAATGATGTTAATGGCTACGTTTTTGAACAAGGTATGCTTCTAGTAATCATGTCCCGTTTACGTGACTTATCATGCATCACCAGGGATTCGTAAATTTTATTCTTCGTATCTGCCAAGTGACCACGGCCACTTATACCTTGCCGTACCCTTGAGACTTGAATCTATATCATCAGCTCCTCCCCCCCCCCCCAACGCCTTTGGATTATCCCCTTTGATTCGTCTTAATCGATTCTAATTTAAGGGAGTAAGATATTGAATTTCTACTTTGTTAATGTTTCAGTTCTAGTTATTTTGCTAGGTTTGAACTTTATGGTGGTCTACAGCTCCTCTTTCCGTAGGGACTCGTTGTAAAATTGAAATGTGATACTGAACTTATCTCAGGCTAATGTTATATGAAAATTGTAGGAAACTGGCAAGTCCAAAGTGCTGGTTAGAGTTTGTCGGTGTTATTTGAAATGATGATGAAAGGATGCAAACTGACTTCATGAATCGCATTACCTGGTTACAAGCATTTTAATAGAAAAATGTTATCACTGCTCCTCTATGCTTAAAATTCAAGTAGCAATCAATGTCATCAAGTTAAAACTATGATGGCTATGCCGTAATGAAGTTGACAAATAACTGATAAAAAATAAAACATTCATATATTTGCTTCCTGTAGAGTGATTATTTTAGCATTCTAATAATGCGTTTTGAACACAATTTTATGTTATCCGACGCTAAGCATTCATTTAGTTAGTAGCGCTATTGTTCATGCCGTCTGAGGATTTCCTGCGAAATCAATAAATCGTGTTTATACTGTGGAAATTTTGATCAATAGGGATCATGGCACCCAGGGGGGAGGGGGCTTAGTGGCAATGACCTCTCCAGTAACAATCACTGCTTTCCATGTACCTTTGTTTAACCAAGGATAAATATTTTCATGGTACAATTATTACATGAGATGGTAGATATCAGATGCAAACTGGCGGGCCAAGATTCAAATCACACCGTTAAAATCATACTTTACCAGTTTGGGTAAATTAAAGTCAGAAATTGGCGAAATGAAATCTGATGTTGGTATGCCTCAATCATTTTCGGGCCAATATATCATACTAACGATGATGCAGTGCAAAGTTGTATTGACTTCCACAAATTCATACAAATCGCAACATCTTGATTTAACTGCCCTTGTTGCTTCACTATATGAAACATACTTTATAAGTTACTTTGATATGATGAAAAGAGAAATGAAAGATGTCACCACCAAAACTTAAACCGCGGATCCCACGCAATCCAAAGACTATTGTTGTAACTGAGCTATATGTCAGGACACAGCTCTTTAGTGCTCTGATGGGCTCTACAAGTCCCCGTCGTCCAACACTGGACATCAATATCAAGCTGTACACTCTTGAAAGCTCATTTCCTAGCGATAGGTGAAAGATTGCCCTTGAAATGTCTACTTCTCTACTGTCTACCTAAATGTTTACTTAAGTGATGCGTGTCATAAATCATTACATAGAATCAGCGTAAGGCTTTAATATCTGCTGGTATATGATGACTTACAGACATTTTTACTAATTTGCTTACCAGAAACCTGGAATTACTTGCTGCCAATTTCTTGACCATGTCATGTTACTATGACAGGATTGAGCAATAAGGCAGCATTTTAGCTTTGTATCAAATATTGCCATGAAATATCATACTGTGTACTCGTTTTCTTATAGGCGCTCGTCAAAATAAAGACCATTTCGGTACAAAACCAAATTTCTCGCAAGAAACATCTCCATATATTCAAAAGTATGAAGGAGAAACTGATAATAACTTTTCCATAACCACAGATGCCTTGATGGTTTCGGAAGAGGAACACGTGTGCAAAATAGGAAGTGCGGAAAATAATTTGTTTTCAACTTTTGGAGATTACGTTGCATCGACGGAAAAACAAAGACTTGATGACGAAATGAATGTTGCAGAGAAAGAGTTCGGTAAAAGAGATACAACTTTCGTTGGAAACAGAAAAGATGGCATCCTAGCAGCAGCAGCAACTGAAAATAGTGGAAGAACTGAACACCTAATACAGCAAAGAAGACTGCATAAGTTGCATCATCAGCTGGTTTTTCTTGGCGAGAAATCAACGAGACTAGAGGAGCAGCTTCACTTGACAGAGGATGATGTATCAGAAGCTCATTTGAAACTAGAAAAAGCACAGGTTGACCTTGGATCAGCAATCAATAACTCTGAAACTTCTGAAAGTAACAGAAAAATAGTTAAAAGACAAATACACGAATTGGCTGATGCAAAAGAGAAAATCATAGATGATACCGAATGGTACAAATTTCAAATACGTTCTTTACAAGAATCAAGGCTAAAACTGGAAATGACGATAGAAGAGTCAAAAGCTAAAGGAAACGAAGATGTCAAGATAATTCATCAGCTGAGCGTAGAGAAAGAAAGACTAAGAAATGAATTAGTCGAGCTAAAGCAGAGGAATATTGATGAAAAGCAGAGTATTTTAAGTCAACTTGAGAAGGTTGAAGCGGACTTGATAACAGAAAGTAGATCAAAGGATAGATATAACACTGAATTGGCAGCATTGCAAAGTAGCATTATTAATAGCGAAGAGAAAGTCTCTGCTTTGCAAGATAAAGTTATTGAAGTGTGTGCACTTTTAGCCAGAGCTGAAGAGGAGGAGTCAAAGCTTTGTGTGTCAGTAGCTGAAAAGGAAGCTTTTATTAAACAACTGTTGACCGAAAAGGATGATATGAGCCAGCAAATCAACGAGAATAAGCAGTTACTTGAAATTTCAAATTCAGAGAACGAGAAGCTACAAGCGAGTTTGGACAAAGCTTTGGAAGACTTGAACAGATTAATTGAAGTAAATGAGGGGAATGTCAGTGAGAAGGCTATACTCACTGATGAAATCAATCAACTAAAGGCAGAGGTAGCTAAAGGATTTGAAGAACGAAGTAAATTCGATCAGGCAACCCTTGCTCTGAAACATGACATGGAGAAGATGAGTGTTGTTTTTAACATTGTGAGACGACAATTGCTGTCAAAGTCTAGACAACTGAAGGATATCGATAACAAGAAAAAAGCTATGCTTGAGGAGTTAACAGCACTGCAAGATACCATGTTATCTAGAGAAAAAGTTGAGCAAGAGCTAAAGGAGGTAATTACCTTAAAAACAAGAACAATAGAAAAACTCCTTGTTTGTAAAAGGGAGGCTGAAATGGCAATGAAAGAGCAAAAGAAACTAACCAGAAAGTACGAGACAGATCTAGAACTTGCGAAGAAAGAAAATATTGATTTGTCAAAGGAAAAATGGGACATGGAAAGGTAGGACCTTGTTTTGTCTGTATCATCCACAAAATATTGTTTTTGCCAGGCTTCCCCCAAATTGTACTTTTTTCTGTTATCTTACTTCAAAATCATATTTTGTTTTTAAAGATCTACAAAACCAATTACAGACGAAAGTTTTATGAAACAAGAGTTTTTCTTCCCCTTCGAATGTTGCCGTGTGCTTGCATTGCTTTTAGTAACTAATGCACTGGTAAGGGGAGATGATGATGACGAATGGAAAACGAAATTTTTTGTACATTGGTCAAATATGGGACATATCCATAACTGTTCAGAAAGAGAGACGAATTAGAAAATCTCAAACTTTTATCGACTTCATCAATGCATTATGCCTCTACTCATTTCAGGATCCATAACTTCTATCGTACATTTAAGCCTGTATTCATAGCTTAGATTGAATTGCACTTTCTCTCATCCTGGTCTTGATATATTGAGTTTGCTTATCCTCCTCCTGAAACGCTATCCATACGGGCCGTTAGGGTTCATTTCAAATTGCATTCCTATAAAGATTTATGAAATACACGTGATCCTCCTTCCTATAAGAAAGCAGTGTTGATAACAGATAAGGAATGTTTCATCCTTTGAAACTTGAATAGGTTTTCTGCAACAAGTAAACCAGCGGTAAGTAAATGTTCTCATCTCTGTTTTCCCCTTAAAATAGTAGAATTTCTGTAGTTGATGTTTGTCGATGGTCGATTGTACTACTAGTTACTTCCCCAAATTTGCATATCTTTTAGATGTGATTTCATATCCTTAACATAACTATCAAGACCTCTCAGTTGATAAATAGATTAGGTATGTAGAGTACAGTGTTGGCTCTCCCTAAAATCCGCCTGACGGCACACCTTTGTGCCAGTTCGGGTGAGAGACCAGTTGATTTCACTCCCCTGCATTGCTACCACCGTTACAATTGAATCACTGAACTCACCTCTACATCTGTGTACGGTAGTTTGTTCCTGGAACCTCTTCCTTCCTTAAAACGACACCGGGAAAAGGGAATAAAATCGTACAGCCGACCACTAAAACCACTACAAAATTGTGGGCATAGATGCAGAGTTTGCCCGGTCAAGTGTCGGGTCACTGTTTTGTGACGTCATGAGGTGATTATGTGGAACTGTGCCATTGATGCTACATCCTCTTTTGATCCAGCAAAAGCACTTTGTATATCGTTCATTTGTTGATGTTTCAGGTTGGACTATCGCAGAGAACGACATGTTTTTAAGAGTAACGAGAAAATATTTACTTTTAAAGTGTACGCCACTATCTTTAACGCCATGCCTTCTAGGTAATGCTTATTATTTTCAAAAGGAGCCTAGAAAATCATTATGACAAATAGATATCTGAAGTATTGCAGAGTCCTATTAAGAACTCCCAGAACTTGAAAAGTCCAAAAATTTGAACACATTGAAACTAATGATAGTATGCTAGGTTGTTTATCCATGAAGAGATATTTGATGAAACTCCCTTTTGAGAGGCTGTATAAGTAAATTAAATTAAAGACAAGATAGGTGTGATGTGTTTGTTTCCATAAATTACCATAATGAAAATCCCAAATAACATGTGATATTACTGAGCAGATTAGATGAGAGAATACACCTTACGGGACTGGTTGTATATACGATTGACTTCCCTTTCATTACAAGGACTAGGAGAATATTATAGCAGGCATCTTATCAACCTTCGCAAGGCATCTAAAATCTCTCAAAAATTTAAGTTGATCTTTGGCAAAAGTTTACAAGACGTTTGAATATGTAATGTGACGTTTACTAATTGAAAAGACTACAGGGGGCTACAAGAATAGTGTGCCATATCCATTCGTTAAATAAAAGATGAGATAATTGTACATGGACTTACTGAAGGCCATAATGTCATGAAAGAAGCGAGGAGATATATCCCCTGTTTCGCCTAGCGTCGTATCAGCAACCTTGTGGTTCTGATTTCTAGTCTCCGTGAGATAGAAAAAAATGCAAATTATAATAGAGGCATTGCTGCATCTTTCAATAATATGATGCAATATCGAAGCTTCCTGTTGTAGTTATTTGTAATTCTTGCAATACTGGGTGAACTTTTTAATTTCTCTTATTCGCATCCGTAAGGGATCACACTTTTTCAAAAGTGAAGATTCTCATCTTGTTTCTAGGAGCTTTGAAGAGACAAAAGTGTGCTTAAAGGACTCCTTGAAACAGACCAAAACTTGTCGGGACAAAGTGCAATTAGTAGAATCAGAGAAGGCGGCAGCAATCACTTCCCTGGAGTCGAAACTTTGCGACAGCTTTAACGAGATTTCACAGCTTAAGAAAAGTCATTGCTTTGATGTTGCAAATCTAGAGAAGGATCTGAACACACTGCAAAAAGCAATTGACCAGAAACAAGACATAGTGGAAAGTCAAAGACTAGAATATGACAGAGAATTAAAGCTGATGAAAGAAATCATTGAAGAGGAAAAAGACATAAAAAATAAGGCAATTATTTATTTAAAGGAAGAGAAGAAAGATTTGTTGACTAGTCACTCCAAATGGAAGAAACTGATATCGGAAGAGCTAAAACAGGTTAGGAAAACTATCAAGAGTCTGAAGGACGAAAATTCTAGAGTTATAGAAGATTACAGAAATTTCAAAACATTTTACTGTGACCTCACAAAAAAGCTTCAGAACAGTTCCCTTGTTTTGATAGGCAATATGAAAAGGCTTGAAGAGGGTAATAAGGTTTTAAAAGCTGATTTGACAACTTGTCAAAACGTGCTTCAAGAACAGAAAGTTGAAAATAAAGAAAACCTGGATACTATTAACAGTCTCCAGAAAACCATTCATAAGCTTCAGGGTGACCTTGTACAAAGAGCAGACGAGTCTGAAACCATAAAGAGAAAGACACTCAAATTGCAGAAAAGAAAGGAAGAACTAGAAAAACACTGTAAAGATTTAAAGGAACAGTATGAAACATTATCGAATGAGTTTCAAATCGAGAGGAAAAAATTGATGCACGAAAGTACAAAGTTAACGGAGGCGAAAAATGATCTGTACAAGGAACTTCAGGAAACACACAACGCATTTCTTGTGACTAAAGAAGAACTTTCTGCTAGAGGAGATACACTGAGCAAAGTCACTCAAGAACTTACAACAAGAAGCAGTATATTTGAGGAAACCTGCAAAATAAACGAGCAATTGACTTTGACTGTGCATGAGTTAAAAAGTACAAATAGTTATTTGCAAACTGAGTACAACAGAATACTTCGTGAAAACGAAGCTATGATTGACGAGAAGAGGCATCTTCATTGGCAACATAAGCAACTTGAAGATGAAATAAAACGTTTGCAATCGATTACTAACCATGAAAGATCATGCCATCTTGAGAAAACAGAACACCTTGATAACCTGTTCTCACAATCGAAGGTAGAAATACAAAACCTTCGAAAGGAATTAGAACAAGCCCGAACTGATAAATTCGAAATACATGGGCAGTTGCTCCATTTGAGAGAAGAGATGCGGACAACGAACAAAGAACTTGCTGCGCTTAAACAACATATTAAAAACAGGAATGAACTGATTCTTAAGTTCAAGTGCGATTTAGCAGATTCTGAGAGCAGAGGGGTGAAAGAGCTGGTTGATATCGTTACTCAGAGATTTTTTATAGATGTTGATTTTAATGAAGGGGATGAAAAGTTTAACTCGGACGCCATTCATCCAAGGTAAGTAAGCTGTGCTACTTTTGCTGCCCATACTCGGCACCTATGACGCTATGTTAACTGACTGAAAGATATACCGTGGCAGTGTGCTGTTGTGTACCTAATAGCCAAAGGGCGAAATAAGCAAAATATGGTCTAATTTTTAAGATCTAATACGCAATTGGGGTATTGGGGCTAGTAAGTGAGGGTTTAGGACACTTGCAGTATAAATTAATATTGTATAGAATTTATTTAGCATTGAATCTGATATCTTGTCTTTCTGACATAATCAGTTTTAGCCGGTCTTTTGCTTTGACCTGAGTGATCATTTACAAGATAGAGGGGGAAACTGTTACTGGACTCCCTTGACCTTGTTGCATGATGCCATGGAACATGCAATTTCCGGAACTTGACACTGCAACTGTCAAAAGCATAATGTTTGCAGCCTATTTTAATTGAAAAATTTCCAGTTGTCGATCCTGCGTTTTAAACATTATTTTATTCAAATTGCTCAAAGTGGCTTCTTATTCAACCGGATGAGCTCACTAGTATTAATTGAAACTTCGCTACTTTAATAAGTGGAGGCTGACCTGGAATAAATTAGTGGAGACAGATGGCAATGAGAGCAGTAATCAGAATTTCTGAACGTGCAAAATTTAAGCATTCGCATTTTCTAAGGGTTCTTGCAGTTCCTTGTATTACCTTAAGTCAGAAAATAGAAAGGAAAAAAGTATGTAGGATTTTTAGAATAGAACAAGCGTAATCCAATTTAGGACCCCACCCTCAAAACTTTCCTGAGCGCTTTTAAAAATCTTACCCCTGAATGCATAATCCAGACTTTTATTAGTTGACAACTTGTTTCACTGCTAACAGAGGAAATCACTGAGGACGACATTGTTGCTGTTCTGTTGCTTTGCCAGCTAATTTGATTTTCCCTGATAGAATGCATGTTGTGTATGTACTGCATACATGGCAAAAGATTTAAAACCAATATCTTGATTTTTGATTCTCGGACCATTTAAATTATGTAGAAGCCTTAAAAATGTTTGGAAAACGTCTGCTGTGGAATCATTTGATCACATTTACTAGTAATATTGGACATCTTCATTCTATATAAAAGAAAATCTGAGCTTTAAATTGAACTTGTCACTAGGCCTACAGTTTCAAATCACAGTAGCGTGAAAAATAGTTCTAAGTTCGTTCCAGATCCACATATTGTTCGTTAAACTACTAGCCACCGCTCATATGCTCGTTTTTGTATGGGGAAGAGGAGAAGTCTTTACGTGATCGTAGAGTGCGATAACCTATCGAGTATCAACAGATTCCCGTTTTGCAAAAATGATGCTAAGCTCAACATTTCATATGTTACTATCTTTTTCAACCTTGATACAAAATTGAAGTGGTTGAAAACTGCAGTATCAAGAAACTGGAAACAAATCTTTGCTTTTCCCAGAATCACGCTATTATGATGTTAATCAAAAGAGTAAGTACCTTTAGCAGTCAGAGCATTAAGCAAGTGTAGCTATCTTTATTCCACTTCTTCAAGGTCTTCTTCCACTTACTCGGATGATAGTTAAAGTACAATACCACAAATTAAGGCATCAGTGAGGATATAGTTTTGATTGAAAGTGAATCAGATGAAATAGGACAGGGTATCTATGAAATGTGTGACAAGGAGAAATTATCCATTGAAGAAGAGTTTTATGTTTAAAGCTTTCTTGTTTATGTAAACATATAGGATTTGATTCTGCGCAAATCCTATTATTTTCAAATAAGGTGATATGAACTGTGATAGGTTTCATAACCACCTTTTGCTCATTAAATGTTTCTTTTATTCCTTTTTATAAGTAAGCCAATTGAAACAGTACGAAATTGCATAAAGACCCTCAGGTTAGTACTTTATTTTTTCATGATACCTTTTGATAATAGTTTATTACATCTTTCTGCTCTGAAGAAGTACTCTGTACCCCCTTTAATTACGATTTACTTTGTAAATTTAGATCATTACGAACTTAAATAAATTTATCAACCATGATAAAATTCAAATCGTAACATCAATTCAATTTTTGGTTGGCTGAGATGCCATTTCGTAGCTTGTAATTATCGAAGTTTTGAAGAGAAGACATCTAGGATTTGACAGTGCTTTCATATTGCAGCCATTTCTCTTCCAGCATCCCTGTAGAATGTACTCATGATTCAGGTATTTGCTAAGGCTTACTGTCCAGCAGATATTGTGCAGGCCTATTATTCATTCATAAAGTGGGCACTTTATGCCATAAGAGTCTTGTCCGTTCACAAAGAGATAGCATTCCTTCCTATATTCAAAAAGAGCTGATAATACCAGTGATGATAACTTAGATGCTGTTGGTGATGATAATGACGACGAAGATGATGACGATGATGATGACGATGGTGATGATCAGTACTGTTGATGGTGATGACGATAATGGTAAACATAAACATATACATTTGCAAGAAGTACAATTAAGTAATAATTTATTTTTCTCGATTTCATAACACATAGGGTTGAATTGGAAGGGTTACGAACTCAGATGTCATTTCAAACTCAAAGTTTTGAAGATGCTAAAAATAAATGGAGGTGAGAATGATAAGAGACAGAACATTACAGTTATTTGATTTGACTTTTTTGTATTGCTGCAAGGTTAGAGAATTTCTGTATTTCTTGATAATGCCATGCTGTCTCCAGTTATACTGTCCTCCTTGTCGGTATCCATTTCATTATGGTCTTATTGTTTATGTTTTGCTTAATTTTTTGCACTTATTCTTTGTAGCCTACACTATATTTTGCAATTTGAATAAGTTTATTACTCCAGTAACTTCATGTAGTTCATATTGATCCACTAGCTTACATCATCTCTGCTACTACGTAAAATATGCTTTGTGTTATGACTTCATAGATTTCATGGAGCCCTTTCACAAAATCGAAAGTACATATGGTGTGATAATGCAATCCCAAAATAGAGCTTTTTGTGTTAAAACCCTAAATTTTCTTGATACATTAAAATGCTTTCATGCTAAATAATCCGTCGGTACTTAGGTACATAGTTGTCGCCAACGTAATAAAACCTGGAACGGAATCCCTTACAGCAAATCCATGACCGTAAGTTCACAGACGCCTATTGGCACAGTAAAATCTCTACTTGTGGCTTTACTCGAGGGGATGGGCTCATTTGAGAGTAGAATAGACTAGATGGGAAACAGTTTATATGATCTAATTTCATCAAATTTGTTTTCAAGTTTTTGTTGTTAAGTTGTTAGTCACTTTTTAAACAAGCCCTGATTCAATCTGAGACACTTTTCCCGAGTGTTCGTCGCTAAAGAAATGAAATCAATCAATTTTTATCCGCCTCGAAGTCTTATTTGACAGGATGATCATGGTTGATACAAGGTATAAAAAATCCCTCAATTATTTATAAGAAGTGCTTAAAAATGTTCTCATGGTGCACATTCGAGGGCGGGTACGTTTTTACATTTAGGGCCTTTTTACTTTGAGGACCGGGACTAGTTCGGCGATTTGCGTTAATCAAGCACTCTATTCACAATTCGCTCCTGTGAACAGTTACAAAGTCAACTCTTACACGTTGTCCTGTGGCTCCAGCTTAATTATAGCATAGAGTCCTTGATACTGGTTACCGCTTTCCTCTTGAACATTGACATTGCTGATATTACGTTATCCATATTTACTTTATGTTTGCTTCATTTCCAAATAAGAAAACATTTAAGTACACAAGATTACTATTTCTAGCTTTCTTCTGCCTTGTAATATCACAAACAAACATTAAAGAAGATAAAAGTGTGCTTAAATTAAGTTAGAACTAAATGGTCATCTGATCTAGTAACTTATATGCAACAAGAGGAGCAAGCTACATTTCCAGTGAACATGCAGCGAGACTAACTTGACAACTATCGAAGAAATGAAAACACCTCTATGTATGATGCTTAGAGAGGATGACAGCTGACTTGCGCTATAATAATATTGGTGGTTTACGATAAAAACTTTTGAAGCTAGGATGTCGATACGATGGAGAGGAGAGGGGAAGTGTGTAGTTCGTTGTTCTTGAGCCATAGAATTTATTGCCCTTCTTAATTACAAGATGGGGAGAGTGTTTAAAATTTAGGAATTTAGACAGCGACATAAATTTATAGTCCCTTAAGCCGAATGAGAAAGAGTTGAGAAACCAATCTGACGTTCAGGCATATAGGTGTTGAGGTACGCTGACAATGATGATTATTCAGTGTCTATTTTGATTTATTTTTTCTTTCTTTTTAGGATATTTGATGATAACGTGGATCGATTACGTAATGTATGTTCAAATGCTCTTCCTAGTCACGAGTCAAGCTTCTGACTTTGCAGCAAAATGTTACGAATAAATTCTCATGTACATAGTACCTCTTTCAATGATCACTTCTTCTACGTAGCTACTTCCTAGCCAAGACATCTTCCCGTTCCTATTCAGCGTCAGCCTGCTTATTCGATGTATGTCTTTATGGTGCAGCCACAATTAACAGAGTATACAGGTCTTCATGCAGCAATTTTTCTGCAAAAACACAGTCATGGCTTTTTCAAGGTAGGACAGAACGCAAAAAATTGAAGTAAATTGGATCCACTTCTTCACTTTTTCCATTTGCTTGGAGTCGGTATCATTTCTTGATGATCCTCGAGTAGCTGTGGGTCATGTAGCAGACAAATACGTTTACACAGTTTTTAAGAAGGATATGCATATGTAGCTCTGTTGTTTACTTAGTGTAAATAGTGCTGCTTCGCATCAATAAACAGTAATGAAATAAGGCAATGATTTGTATAAGCTGTGATCTTCGTTGTCCATTTCGACGTATTCTCGATTATCGTTTGGTCCACTGTAGTTCCCAAGTAGATTATCACAAATTGGCCTATTACACTCACCTCGCGCCACTGATAGCTAAAGAGCGGATAGCTTGCAATTACATATAACAACCCTAGAAAACCGCCACCCACGCGGCAAGTTTCATGCATCGTGCTGTATAATAATTCACCTCGTGTTGCTGCTGTTTGGAGGTGTTTGCGGCGGGATAAGATAGATAAGACAGAGTTTCCGTATTGATTGATTTCATTTTACTATTGAAATCTGGTTACCTTTCCAAAGCGTAGGGTGCAATGAAAGAAACATGTGATTCTCCATTTACATATAATGGCCTTTTCCCGGCCAATACATTCTCATTACTACACAAATCAGGTCCGTGGGATAAAAAGCTGGTCAATCCAAAATACGAAGAAATATCATGGCAGGTCTTTATCATGAAAAAAAAGAAACGAGCGTTTTAATAGGACACAAAACATCAATTACAGATCACTCCTATTTTTTGAGATGAAATGAACGTGTAAGGAGCGAGGTTACAGTCACTACTCCAAATTATAAAGTCTGTGCATTAGTAGGATGAAAAAAAATATGACATTTCCTTAAATATGACCTTTCTCGAAATATTTCTCTACTGCAAGGCCTCCTGGATTTTCTATATCCTTCATCGAGGCCCATTTTGGGGTTTTCATTCATTATGGAACAGCAACCCATCTTCGTCGACATTTTCATATTCTTGGATATTCTACATTAAGCCTTCAGGAAAGCTATGACGTTCCATTTGCAAATACGGATACAAAGTATAGATACCTAATGCCTAATCAAGGGTTTAAATCAAGGCGGAAATGAAGTGAAAACTACATTCTGATATTCCGTAACTTATATTGCACTGTTTACGAAAATCATATTGAATGTTGTTGTATGTTATCTATATGTCATAGTCACTTTTTGCACGTTAAAGTGAGAAAATCGTTGAAACCGATGGTAGGCGTCATGGGAGCTTGTGACGAAAAGACGTGGACACGATTCAATTAACTTATGGTTTCTCGGTGGAAGCACTGTAACAGTATGCTATCGTTGTTGATGCATAAAAGGATATCGGGTAGAGTAAGGATAACCATATTGTTTCCAACCATTTCCACGATATCATAATCTGTATCGTAACATACACTTTTTCAATTTTAACAATAATTTATTCAAATCCGCTTGCTATATATATATTTTTGGTGGCATACTCGAGTTCGTGCGCAGCCTATTGCCCAGCCAGAGTGAGAAATGTCCAGGGGACAGAGCAGATTTACAGGGGTAGTCTCCTGTTGCCTTCCCCTACCGATAGTCTTTATATCGGGTTGGACGGGATTCTAACCCCCAACCTCTGGCACGTGAATCAGATTACTTAACCACCAGACTACGGCGGCTAATGCTACAGGGCAATCCATTCATCCTCCGTGATCAGACTTGTTTGACGAAAGGAAACCGTATGTTGGCACAGATGTGGTCACCTGGCAGGGGTAGGAGTCATACTAGTACAAGAGAGGTGGACTTCGGATTTGCACGAGCTGGACCATGATTTGTTTGAATAAAGTGGATAAGGGTGGATTTGGTCAAGCCAGAGTGTGGATGGGAAAAGAACCTTCCTCAAATCCAACGTATCCAAATCTAGCAAAAGGGTGAAGTTTCTTCCACCACCGATTGATGTAAATTGTAATCATTTACCGTGATAAGTGATAATTGACGCGAACACAACTGTCCATTTTGTAATGTTAAATTCTAAGGTTTTCTCAAATCATAGCCACTTGTAAAGTGATTAGAAAATAAATCTGACTATGTGGATTAAAACGCGATTAAAATCTGCGCGATACTAGTAAACAAAGTTTGTCCATTTACCTCAGATGGTGAGCGCCGTTTGAGACCGATGCAAATCCCCCCTCCCCCTTGATGTACCGAATGTTTCTGCAGTGCTGTTAGGCACACACGTTAACGAATTTCGTCTTCAACATATTGGTAACCCCCATTTGCATCAGTACTTTATTGCCTATTACCGATTACATAATCTCCGATGTAATAGACTGCAGACCTATAAATGGGAGTAAAACAGGTAATCTACAAGAAATAGGAAAGCAAAGGATATTTGCACTCCACATATCTAGTTTCTGCATAAACTCAGTGGCGTTGTGTGCTGGCGGAGCACCCTTTCAAACGTATGTTTTTGCCCGGACACAAAAAATGCACTCGTATATACCTTTTAAATGGTGTAGCCCTCCCTGACTATCACCCTCCGACTAAAGTTAAAGTAAACACGTTTGTAAACAAGCAAACAAACCATCGATAAAGAGTGAAGGGAGAGGGGAGTTGGTCGATCATGTGGTTAAGGTCTCAAATAATATTAACTTTTGAAAATAAACGACGACTTGGACTTCAACTCCATTTTCTATTCTTAAGTACTCACACGATTTTCACACATTTGCTCATGTTTCTCAACTTCTCAAAGATAGACATTCTAGAGGATACCAAATTTAGAAGACTTTGTGGCAGCTTTGCAGCCTTACTGCTACTTCGCCCACTCCCCCTCCAAATTTCCCAAAGCAGCTCCTATGTATTGAGGTGGGTTTTTGTTTATTTTTTGTTTTGTTTTTAATTATTTCACCTTGTACAAGGCCCAATCCACTACTAGCAATGGGGTTACATTTAACCTTTGGATGTCAATCTATTCATACTTGCTATTCATGCTTGCAGTCCTCTCCCTGTCCTATCTCTCGAAACATAGTTTCCCACCTCATGACAGCAGATGAGAGAGCAATGTGCCTCCGGGATGGTGACAGGCAAGCTCAGGGTCGGTTCTAACTCATGACCCTTGGATTGTGAGTCTGAAACTATCACTATGCCACTACTGTGTTATATGGTCATAACGAAATGAATGTTAAATTACCAGGATAAGTTAAATATAGTGGAAAAGCGCAAAATGACGTCAAATATAAATTTCTCGTTTAAATCAATTATGACAAACGTCTATCAACAATGTAATTAAACAACCCACCCTCATGGTTATGTTTGCATACGGTTGGATTTGGAACGGTTTTTCTCTCCAAACCCACTCTAACTTAATCTCCACAGACACAAAATATACTTTGTATGTAGTAAGAGGTCAGTTTGGGTCACATAGGATAAAGTGAAGGGCAAATTGTAAGCGGACTGAAATATAAATGACAGCAAAATTGAAATAATTAGTTAAAATATTGATTATGCTATCTTCGTAATCGTTAGAAACAATAACGGTTAGTTTCGTAACCATACGCTTTTTTTCATCGAAACCGAAGGCATGCCGAAACAGGATCTTCAAAGAGAAACCATTAGATATTTGAATAATGTACACGACTGCACGTCACGACTATTTTGGCACGAGCAGTCTGAACGCGTTTGGAAATTCCCGTGACGGTTGACAAATTCCATAGTTTGAAGGTGAAATGTATCAAAAGCACAAATCAGATTAAAACAAAACATAGAGTTTTCAAATCAGAGCGAAAAGTTCTAAACAAAGCAAAGGTATGTGGTTTCATTTCATTTCCCCTTTAAGCGCTTACAAACAAAGATTTAAAGGTAAGCTACGGGTACACGCATGTTTTTTGGTTTTTTTTGGGGTTTTTTTAATGGGCGTAGTACCATACAAGGCTAACAAAAGCCACTAAAGAGGAGAATAAGAAAACTAGTTTAAGCGATAAATCCATTCCATATTTCCGATTAACACGCAATGATTTGCTTAATATATCCAAAATAATGAGGTATCCAAAATAATGAGGCGTGTAAGCAGAGTTAAGGTTGTAATACAGCGATCAGGATGAGGGTGAGATGACATTTTTAAATCAGCTGAAATCACAAGAAAAAAACACAATGAGCAGTATGAGCATCTTGATACATACATAAAACATTCTCTGAAAAAACCGATTTACACTGTCTTTTACCACCGCAATGGATCACATTCAATTCTTCCCTGATATCTATACTGTGCATAAACAGCAACTCTCTTGTCGTTAGGCATCTTCCTCGCACATGGACCGTGCTGTATGTAGGATGAATAACCATTCTGCGTTTCATTCAACCTTGCAAAGATTGACTCTAACTCCGCGACCTCCTACACTCTTTGAGGATACGATTAACACAGGTAGTCTTGAACGAAGACATCAACCTCCACAAATTAATCGTCGCTGGAATTCTCCTTGTCTTATGCAAGGTTAAAACTCACAGAATACCCCAAACGTCTTCAAATGAAGAGCACACTTTCGTGCATGTCAATGCAGCAGAGAGAGGGTACTCACTAATCGCAATCTTTTCCTCAGAATAACTGACGTCAACCTGTTAATGACAATAAATTTATCAAATGAACTTTGGTGTGTTAAACAAAACGTTTTTTCTCAAAATAAACAATTATTTAACAGAGGAAATAATGATCGACGCTGTAAATCTTCAAGTACAGCATCAACACAAGTACAGCAAAGCGTATGCCTGAATAGCTTGATAACAGGAAATCAACCATGATTTGGGTTGGTGGAGCAATGAATAGTCTGATGAAAGGTCCTGCAAAGGCAATTTAACTGACCGAAGATGTCATCTTGAATATACAGTGCCGACACCCAACTCTTTTAAAATGCAGTTGAAGTCCTTACCGATCCATGTGCCATAGCGCCTATCACAATAGCAATTGGGTCTTCCTTAGGAACCAGTTTCCTTGGGTGTATACACTTTTCAGCCTGAAAGGACATGACTAGGGAGGGAATAAAAGTAATTATAAGAATTACGCTAACTACATAGTATTAAAAGCTACATATACAAGTATGAAGAAATCCTGAACACTTGTACTTTTTAAGCAAAACACGTTCCCTACAACGCTCGCAAGAATCAACTGGTTGAACGCTTTTGAATGGTTGGGTCTTCAGCACACTGTATTGGTGAAAGTTTGTATGCTTTTGGCAAAATGTCCTATTCGGTAAATACCACAAACACCGCTTTTACACTTTCAGTCTGTTTATACAACGCACTGTTGTAGCTCTGGTGTTTTTCAATCTTCGTGCCTGTATCCCCGTCTGCTCCAAGTTGTACTGCAGCTGAGATTTGTTATCTAGTTTTGAAAAGTGTTTAATCAATCTGTGCTACGATAAATGCATCTATGAATAGGTCGGTACCGGGGAAAAAAACCCGAAACAGTTAAGTCAACTCAGGTGCAAGTTCTTAACAGCGGTAACTCATCGACAATGATCAAAAGTCGCGACTTGGCGGGGAAAGTCTAAATAACGAGGGCTGACATGCACCGACACGAGGCTACATCAAAATGTTCATTTTGATCCTATACAATTAAACATCGTTCAATTATTCTCCTTGTTTAGATAGGATTCCTTTTAAAACAATAAGATAGATCGGTTGCGATATCTCTGCCAGGACAATGAAATCAGTTACAATTTTTAGGGCCATGCCACAGACTATAGAATTACATTGAAGCGCAACGTTCAAATATATTTATTGGTGCATACAAAAGAGTTTACAGTCCACAAGGAGGAGATGTAAACTAGAACACAGCCTTGTGTTAACACCGGTGATAAATAGTTCCTTTTCATAGACTTGTTAAATTGTGACGTGACGTGAATCAGACACAAAAATTATTCATTTACAACAGCCAATTTCCAAGTGGAAATCAAGCTATGGGTAACATTCTTTTTGAAATTCCATACAATATTTAGACACCGTTTTCATGCACAAATAAGCGTTTTGTTGCTTTTTTGCTTGGATTAACACTTAAGTGCTTATGATTCAACTAACTTTTCGATAATTAAATTTGAAGAGGAATACAAGTATATTTTACTCTAAACCGCTGACAGATCTATCTTAAAGTTGTGAGTGAACAAGAACAGCAACGCAAAAATGTGAGCAAACATTCATAGACGAAAAAATACCAGAGTCATCCATTCAGAAACAGTCGTGATAAATCTGACTAACTCGCTATCTACTACGTAATTACTACCATTTGGTACAATAAGCGCTACATTACCTCTGTATCATACGCTGAGATACACTTGCATGTCATTTGGCTGTTTTTAAATTGCTCCACATAAAGGTCAGAAAACCTTTGCTCAGCAAAAAAAGCGAATCGGCTACTTCATTCGCATAATAGCTCGGGTAGATGGATGGTCCAAAAACAAAGCACTAATCAGGCACTCCATTGGCTTTCTCCTCTATAGAGGTTGGTAGAAAGTTTGTTACTTTCATTTCGTTATCATTCTGACAATTTGCCCTCTGATAGGAGATTTTAAGTGTCAAAAGAGTGCTTCTTTCCATTTAGTGGTAAGTGAACTAAAAACACACAGCCTGACTAATTTCACACGTCATTGAAAATACCGAAATTTTACCGAAAGGATTTTTCCCATGACACAGCATGAATTATACGAACAGACTAATTTGCAAAATAGATCATGGCTACTGTCAAAACATTTATCTTTTATACATAGTTTTAAAAAGCACGTAAATACGTTGAGTTCTACATAAAAGAGGAATGATGTATGTAAAAGCTTATTATACAGCTTAGATGAATAAATACATAAGTTACATATTGATATATATATATATATATATATATATATATATATACATACAAGTACTCAGGCAGACACACAAGCAGTTATGAACTACATAGTATAGATCTCATAAACATATATATACACATAAGTTAAATATTAATATTACATATAGAATACATATTTTATTTAAAACATATTTCACATATTAAGGATTCAACCAAGTGAAATCAAAACCAGGCTATCCAAATAACTTTAGGCATGCTCGGATAGAAAGCCTGATAAAAGATCTCTCAAATGAAAGCTTACCAAATTTTTTGCAACCAGCTGGAAGATGGTCTGTGACAGGATTTTTGATGACCTAAATAAAGATAAAAGTATAGCTACAATTTTGAAACCTTGCATTATTTCACTGAGCTTAAAACCTGCTAATTGTGATAGTAAGTTTCTGGTTAGGGTAAAGCCCTGTTACTGGTGACATCTAACCAGTGCAGCAACCAGCTTGATAAGTCAAATTGGTAGTGCATGAAGAGCAAATACACTATTTCCGCAGAGAAACAGAGTGCTTCAAGTGTTACAAACAAAACAGTTTACTGCAGGCCCTACTAACTTTTGGTAGCTACAATTAGGTGTTCCACCAGTAGTAGGCTTGTCACCACAAAGTTGGATTATTGAATTGCTATTCAATCAAACATACTAAAATTGCCCCTTGCTTGCACTGCCTCTGTCCATATTTTATTCACATCTGAGCCATAACACAAATGTTTTCACACACACTTTTTGACAGTGTTTTCACACCGGCTCCCATTTCCCAGATCATTTCCATTGTCATCACTTTGTTTGAACACAGATCTACAAATAAAAAAGGACAATACCTCTCTTGATATTTCTTCATATGTACTGAAATGTGTCTCTTGTTTTATCTTTTCTCCAGGGAACTATGTCATTTTTAGAGCACTGGCATTGTGATATATCATCAGTCCTTTTAACTTTCCTCAACAGCTTTAAACATTGACACAAGATAACATTAATCCAAAATAAAGCAAAAATAAGATGCAATGATATTAAAACTGATATTAACACACACCTTAAGCAGCTTCTGTGTTCCATTAGCAGCATGAATACTAAGTTTATGAAGGAGTTGAACTACAAAAAACCAAAAACATTGAAATGCTCAAATTCTATCAGCAGTGTGAAAATCTCTCATCATTTTCTATATAAAGTTTGAATCTAACAGTGAAGTAGTAGCTTTGGAAAGCAGCTTTGGCCAAAAACACAAAGTCTTCCATTGTTCCACATCAACAATATTTCTACATAAATTCTACTACTAAGGAATCAAAGTTTAAAGTAGAAAACTGTGTACATTTATGTAATGTCGGCAACTTTCGACCAAAAATTAGAAAACCACAAATGAAAGAAAATGGAGGCAAAGATTGGTCAAACCTAACAACAGATGGGGAAAAGCAGACTATAAAAAATGGATGGATGGATGAATAGATGACAATAAAAGCATGCCACTTTCTGGTTCACAGTTCTTACGAGTAGGCCTGGTGGCTCCTACATGTCACCATTAGTGTTTTTTTACTTAGTTTGTAAATAACATCAAAGGTCTATAACAACCTTTCCTTTATACACTTCAACCAGGATGAGTTTGGAAGACAATATGGTCTAAAAGAGTAGTATAACATACAGCAATATGATAATATGGTAAACTGAAGTAGGTAAATTACAGGATCTAATAAAATCAGCATACCCATTAGTCCACAAAACCGGTCAAATGTTCTTGGAATCCTTGTCTGTGGATTTACCTCAATTAATACATTTCTTTCTGTATGAATATAAACTTGAAGAAGTCCTGCTCTGTTCAAGGGGCTATCCAAAAGCATCAACAAACACTGATGTGTTATGTCAGGCCTAGCAGTTGTAGGGTCACGTCCATGTTTGTTCATGATGCCTTTATGATGGTCACAATTCAAAAGTTCAAACTTTTTCCCATTCTATAAAAAAAGGGTAAGGCACTCAAATTCTAAAGGTGACCGCTGATACTCTATAGAAAAACATCAATTTTTATCTCCGTTTAATCTCTATGCCATATCAAAAGTGGTCACAGTATTCATAAGAATGTGCACATATATAAACTTACAATATATAAACTATAATGCCTTAGTTAAAATCTATACGAAAAAATATTGTAACTGGCTCTTCCTTATGATGAGCTTCAAATGGTAGTTCTCCTCCTTGGTCTAGCAACTGTACAGTTGAGCACCATGTAATTTACAACTCAAAACAATAAAACATATATGAAAGATGTTTGAAATCTACAATAGCCTCCTAACATCCCCATCTTCTACCTAAAAGGTGTGCTAAAAAAGGTGTATAATAATAAAAAATAAATGGCAGGGAATTTAGAGAAGCCTATTTGTCCTATTATACTTCAAAGTTGTTTGGGAGATCTTTAATGATGCTAGCCTTGTCTTATGGATCACACTGACAATTTGGGAAACATAAGACCAGCATAAAAACATGAAGAGGCACCATGATCAGAATCCTGCTACTGTGTGGAGGGTGGTAGATCCATTATAACACCATCAATTCATATATATACATATATATATATATATATATAAATATATAAACAGAACTAGAAACAATGCAAAGAAATCTAAAACACTTAAAAAACAACAAATAGTTTTGCTGGCAAGCTTTTGAAACTTGTTGTTTCTTCATCAGGTCGGTAACATTAAAATAGTATTCTAA
>JAAAKL020001715.1:10410-29407 GCA_010016065.2 Carybdea cf. marsupialis auct. non (Linnaeus, 1758) | reverse complement strand
TTACATACCAACCACGTCAGTAGACCACTTTAAACCGCAGTATTTTGAACGTCTGGATCTTGTTATATCTTTGATCGAAGATCGTATCCGCCAATGCCGTGGAAAAATATGACGTCACGATTTTGAAAATGTTTGAACTACGGGGAAAAACTCAATTTTCATGTTTCCCCATTAGTAAGAATGTCAATGGCCAAAATTGAGAGTGCTGCTCTTTCCTAATACCGAGATATCAGCTTCAAAATTTTAAATGTCCTTAACAAAAACCTCTAATTTGATGCTGGTTGCTAACGTAAGGAACCAAGCAATATCAACAGAGTTTTGACCAGAGATTTTTGATATTCAAACGCGTCTAGTATAAACACTACATACACTACAGATCTGGTATTTTGCAAAACAGCATGTTTCCGGATTGCCATTAGATATTTGGAGTCGAATCGTACTATTTCCACAACTTTTAATTTATGACGTCATCGCTTTCCCTCCGCATTCACTTTTACGGCTTTCCTTAAAATGAAGGAAATGTGGTTTATCATACTGGGGTAGAGGAACTATGCAAATGAGCTTGAAAATGTTGAAAAGGTTTATGAAACAAGCAGTGATCTTGCTACATTTCAAACAGAGCCATTGTCCTTCTAAAATCGGTCTGAGTAAACATTTTGACTATAAAATCAATCAGTTGTGTTCAGTGCCATAAAGTCGATTGACAGCACTCAAGGATCTAACTCACACTTCGGACTTACTGCAGTTGAGAATCAATCTACAGATTAGCAAAACGTATGTAATGTTATCCTGGGAAAGCTCTTTCATTCAGATTTGATATAGATTGCGACTTGTCCTTGTCAATAGGCAATGTATTAAGGACGTTGAGTGTACTGCTTTTCAGAAGCGCAATTCTTGACATTGAGGGGTACTTCAAGATAGCATACTTACTGGTATTCGACTAGCGCATTTTCCAAATCATTTTATCTAAGAAATGCAGCTTTTGATATATGAGGCTATGAAGAACCGATTACAGAATCGATCGACATTTTTATTAATGCAACGGCCTTTTTAGAAAAGCTTTTATCTTTTATTGTGTAAAACTTCTACGACTACGAATTTTTGTAGCACAATCAAAAATATGTCTTTCTTTCTTTTTATTTTAGTACTGAGAAGTGTAAGAGGAGTGCTCTAAAGTTATCATTGCGTTTAAAAAGTCAGATACCAATCTTTGATCCATTAGGGTACTCAAATCTTTTTTGCCAGTAACCCATGGGTAATAGATGGTACCCAATTTCTGTCCCCTTTTATAATTCTGTGCCGTCAGCCCTGGGTGGGTACATGTCTTGCAAGGAAATTATACTGATTCAAGTAGCATGATCCATATTAGCATGATCCATATTAGCCCATGCAGGTACATACGAGAGCTTTTTTATGGATGCATCCTTAGCAGGGTTTTGGAAGGCTCATACTCGGGGTGTTTACACTGTTGGCTTGTATACCAGCTTTTACGATGGTTCATGGCTATTACCCATTGCACTCTCGTCACTCCCATAAAATAAATAGAGCTCAAAGAAATAGACAATCGTTGATTATCATAGGAAATTGTTATAGAAATAACAGCCTGATCAGTTAGTGCGTCTCGGAAAGTCTGATCCCAGGTGTTTATTACCCCATGTTCAGCTAATGACAGAAAATCCTCCCTTGTCTTCGGCCTAATCCACCCTTCTCAATTCTGCTACTCATTTTCATATGCAACAAATAAAAGAAATCGCTCATTAGCACATCGATTCCATGATAAACAAAGCAATGATTTTGACAATGCGAGGAAGTTGAATCAAAGGCGTTGGCAATTATCAGGAAAAGCTCTGTTGACTCATTCAAAGATTCACGACCATTGTAGCATCAGCCAATATTTAAAGTAGATCCCAGACTCCTAATTTCCTGTTTCTCGTACATCACTGGACGCCTTTGTTACCTTAGTTTTGAGTTGGTGAAGACGAAGGAACAAAAGAATGAAAATGGAGATGACAGAAATGGAACATATGGCAAGGAGATAGAATTTGTACTTCTGGTCATGGACTTAGGTTCGTCTGTAGATAACATATTTCAGGTAAGCGTTGAAACGTTACTGCAACTTACGGATGACCTTTTGCCATTCAAACTGTGTTTGTTCATGAGGTAAGCCATTCACATTTCTGCCTTTCTGCATAAACAAAGATTACTCTAACTTTTGGCGTGGAACGAAGTTTTGTTTACCTGTTCTGAACCAAATTACCAGGGATCTGCACTTCCAATATGTTTAGAATCCGTAGTATGATTAAATGTGTATCTAAACTTTTTAAACCCAGTAATTGACAAATTTTAGACCATAGATTCCTATTCCAGTGTCGTAGGTATGGTTATAAATTTGTATTTTCGGTGTAGAGAAACCAACGGCCGAACTTATTTTACAAGATTTTGAGATTTTATTCCGGGGGATCGTATTGATCAACCAGTTATTTTAAAGCTATTTTCTAGTTTAGGAAGCTTAACCGATTGATTTATGTGGAACTGTAAAAATTTCAGCAGAAAAGTCTGGCCAGAATCATAGATCGGAATCATAATTTCTCCTTCTGATTGGCTTAATCAAATGTTTAAATTCAGAAATTTTCTACACCTCTCCGCTTGCATTTGAAGCTTTGGATTAAGAGAAAACTGTGTAGATTATTTCGGTACTGACGCTAGTTTATGGAAGGATAGGTCATATTATTTTATCAAAACTTAGGTTGTAAGAACCTGAAGTGCTGTAAAACTCTGGTTGTCTGGTGACAACCATAATCGATTATAATCTTTACTTGAAAATGGCTAGCTTGAAAAAAGCTCATGCGATGATTTTCGTCTATTCGGCCGTAAATTAATCATTCTCAGTTGAGATCAACAAGCATATAGACATGGTAACGTTTTCAGAAAATGTTGAAGACGACCCGCCTTCTTGACACGTTAGTTTTGTTTATGCATGTGCTTTTACATCGTATAAGTCCCTTGTTTTGAAGCTTACTTGATCCATTAGTCGGATTTTACTCTAACTTTCCAGCATCATTGAAATAAAATCCAGTGAGATCCAAATAACCTTGGCAAATGTGAGTGTAAGCATTTTTACTCAGCAGCTAAATATGATTTTGTGCTTATAAAATTGAAAAACCCCAGACCCACACTCGTGAGACGATAGATTCTGATATAAAAATTATTAGATCTTGATGACTAATGTGATTATACACCCTAAAATTGCATCAAAACCTAACGGATATAATGTGGTATATGGATTTCGCGATTTTTGTATTTCGTTTAAGGCTTACTCTTGCTTTTATGTTCACGCGTATCCAGATGCAGATTCCTGCTATGTTCTTGATATTAGACATACTATGAATGTATATCTGAAAAATTAGGCTTCCAGCAAACTGATACTAACCTTTATACATGTTTTGTCACAAATAGTGGCAATTATGAAGAACGAGACTTGAATGACAAAGCTGTGACCCCGTAGTAGTAATAGTAGGAACACTGCACGTGTTCGAATGCAAACCCGCAGACTTGACTCGAAATAAAGTCATTAAAAACGTCTCAAATTATCCTGAAAAGATGGATGTTTCAGTTTTAATTTGGACCTTCTATATAATAAGATGAAGAACTGAAATTTGCCTTGCCATCCTTAAATCTTAAAATTATCGAATAAAGCTTATGCAGATATGTCTGATAGTCAGCGGTTCACATGGACGAGTATTCCAGAAAATCACTTTAAGATTCTGTTAGATTCTTGGGAACTCACGATGGCTGATACAACATTGCAACATTTTATTAGACAAGATCCGTTTTAGATGCGGTAATTTTAGTTTATTTTGTAAAAGTCGAGCTGTGATCACCGTGTTGTAGAATCTTGTATACCTAACTCAGTGTTTTTGCCGTATTTTCCTAAAACTGAGATTATTTGTTTAGAAACAGTGCCAAATTGATGCCTAACTATTGATCGTGTATAAATATATAAAACTTTAGCCTATTGCCTGCCCATCTGGTTAACTACCTATCTTGAACTTTAATTTTATAAATTTTAAAATACTATTGCAGTTATTGATTTTTCAGTACAAGTATTTATACAGTGTGATTTCTCAGTTTAAGAAGATTCAAATGGTTTGATTACTGCATCAGTGTATGACCTTTGGTCTCAAAAGTATTCGTCAGTTAACCATTATAAATTTTGTTAAGATATTCTAGTTACAGTATACTAGTCATATTTTCAAATGTTACTATGAGTTTGTTTACTAGTCTGCATTATAATGAGGGTGATCTTTCTCTGAATATTGAGGCAAGTGCACTAGTCTGTAAGGGATTTGAAGATTATCTTGCATTTGTACCTGTATACGTTTTATTTGATGCTTATGCTGATTTTGTGCCTAGATACCCTTACATGTGTATCTAATAAATGTATGTTATATAATATAATATATAATAAGTGTATGTAAATAAATTTGTTATCAGGTATGTTATTACAGTGTTTTTTCCTATTAACATATGTACTGAACTGTTTTAAGGCACACATATAATTTATAGTATGTATTATGGTAATTGTAGTATTCCATAAAAAAAATCATCTAAAAAATATTGTTTCATGTGATGATGTCATACAACTTTCCCCTATGGATCCAAGTTTTGAAATATTGCAATAATAATCTAAGCATCAAATTCTTACACTCATTTCAAATATGAAATATCCATATAAGTATGCAAGGTTGTAAAGAGATACAGTTTACTGTGGTTAGTTGAACTGGCGCCAGATAACAAATTTTCAAAGGGTGTATCTCATCATGTGTTGCAAATGTTTTTCTTAAAGTTGGGCATGCTATATTTTATCAACCTGAAGAAGGTACTTAGTGAGTTTAATATTTAGTCAGATTTTCAATTTGACATCAACTTTATGCATGTACTCTGTTATAGACTGTATGATTGAGTGCTGTTGATTATTACATGATAGTAAAGCAATAATAGATTGGAAAGAAGGTAGATAATTTTTTAAAGTGCAATTTAGTTAGTATATGGTGTAAACTAAAAGTAAATATTGATACTGGGTAAAAATGAAAAACAATTAAATATATATATGTATAGTTTTAAGATTGTTCAGGTGCTTCTGTTCCAGTGAGGACCGGGTGCTCTTAGCAGTATCTAGGCTACTTCAGATGCTATACTTTTTGTAAAAAATTCAAGGGGGAGTAGACATGATTGTTTTTATGTGTGGTATGTAATAGTGGGCTTTCAGATATTGAATTTTAAATGTATTGCTAAGTTTAATATATGCAGCGTAAAGTTAAAAAAACCAAATAGGATACATGTGCTTCAAGTGACAGTCTGATTAACCTTGCAAGGCATTAAACCTCAGGTAGTTGCAAACCTTTACATTTCCCCCATTGCTACAATTTTGTTAGTGTTTGTGTGCATACAATTTGTTTATAGTAGTTTTACATATATGCCAGTAACATTAGTCACAAACAGGAAATGAGATTGGCTTTTGATGGTATATTTCTTTAAGTATTACTGGTTTCGTATGTCCCAGTATTTCTCAAGTATCCGCACTTTGATTGTTTGATTCAAGTAGCCTTTTATGTGGTTAATGTTGGGTTGAAGCATTTCTTAGGTCACCTATGTATTCAGAGGGTATGCAAACATGCGAAAATTGATGTTGTCATGCATTGGATATGATGGTTACCAAAGTATTGAAAAAGAGAGGTTTAGCTCACATTTATAAATATATTTTAAGGTCTAAGATCTGCATTTCTATTTATTATGTGAAGGAGGTAGATAGTAATCTGAGAAAAAATCTTTCATTGCCAATTTAACTGTTGTAAGGTTGCCAGAAAATGGACTAATTTATTATCAATGTTATTCTATTTTTAACTCATGAACAGATTTTGATGAGTTTAAAATACAATCTTTTAGTTGCATACAATCTTCTGATTCTTATTGACTTGACGACCATTCAAGCAATTTTACAGTAGCATGTCAATGACCATATGCCATGTGACCATATGCCATGTGACCATCTGTTCTAAGGCAGTATGGTATCTGATGGACTTATCCTTTGCACTCCCTAGTAATAGCTTTGTAGGAACCTATCTTGTCTGTGGAGATCATCTATATCAAGTTTATTGATTCTGCTTCAAAGAATAGTTGACAAAGATTGAGGTACTTGAATCTACATAGTTGGTATCAGTAAAAGCTCATCCCTATTTAAAAACGATAAAAACCAAGGTGATATATATTCTGTGAGCTTTAACAAAATCTATGCCATCCTTCTTGGGACAGTGCATCTGGAAAGTTACTAAGTTTTAGATATGTTTTATACGAGAGAAATATTACTAAATGTAATGGAAATAAAAGCATACCTATTGCAAGTTTTGAAGTCCTCAAGGCTCTTGCATTCACTAAATTTGAAATAAGCAGTTTTGAATACTGTATATTTCCTAGTCGACCTTAATTGCAAAATGGATGGCACTATTGATTAGGTATTTGAAGAAATAATATAAAACTTCAGACCATGCTCAACTGTGTGGCTTTAGAACAAAACTTATGAAAGAATGTAAGTTTTGTAAATTGTTTTCAAGCTAGTTTTCTTATTGTATGTTATTCTTAAAATAATTACTTTTAGAATCTGTGTTACTATTATTAAGCTGGCATAATCAGTAAACTACAGCAGTGACCTTAGGTTCCTTGCCAGTTTACACATCTCTAAATAACCATTACAGGATCTTGAAGAGGGTTTGTACTTCACATTGATAGATGAAACAAAATGAGATTCATGTCCAAAGAGGCATTTGGCAACATTAGGAGGCTTTTTGGCCCCAATGGCGGACATATATATAAATAAACAACTTTTGTTGTTTTCATAGCTGCCTATGGGATAACATTATCGCACATGATGCTATGATGCATTGTGATCGTAAGGATAGATATATTGTTATTCCAAGACAACTACTTGCTGTTATGACAGTTTGAATTTGATTGAACCATATTGGTGTTATACTAATTTATGTATAATTTAATGATATCTTTACTACTGTATTGCTAAGAAATTGGATTTTGGTACTAAAGTTTTGAACAATTTTTCATCAAATATGTATATGTACATACAACTGAGGTAAACTTTTGCAAGTCCTTTGATCTGTATATATGTACGTACATATATATTAAAAGTTAGACCAATAGAAACCATAGCTAAAGTTGATAAGGTTTAGCATGTTAGCTTTTACATAAACTCAGAGCTTATGGCATTGGTGGGGACATTTTTGGGATCATTTCTTTTTTTCTAGGTGATCAAAATGTTAAGATAGTTTTGGATGGTGAGTCTTCTATTTTGTTTTCAGTAAATGCTAGAGTCCCCAGAAGGTTCTTTTTTGGGCCCCACACTTTTTGTTATTTTTATCAAAGATCTATCAGAGTCTGTGCTGTCATCTTGCGGTTTATTCTGATTATACTACTTTATATTCTAGTTGTAGTAGAGCATCACAAGTGCCATCCCGGGAAAGAATGGCTTCAATATGAAAGTTCAATATTATCGAAACACTGTTGTAGAGTAGGGTAGAAGGTGGCAAGTGACTTTCAATGCTTGAAAGACTCAGCTGGTATATTTTAGCAGATCTCAGGACCCTTTAAAGGTGCCTCTTAGCATGGAGGGCCTTGTTCTTGAGGAGCTGTCATTGTTGAAGCTCTTTTGCATTTCTTTTACTTCAAGGCTAGAATGGGGTCCTTACTTGACTAACCTAGCTAAGTCTGTCTCAAGGATAATTGGGGCTCTTTTGCGATCTATGAACTTTCTGTCACCTAAAGGTGTGTTATATCTTTATAAGGTAGTGATTAGGCCTTGTGTGGAGTGTTGTTGCCATATTTGGGCTGGTGCACCAAAGTGTCATCTCAATATATTTGACTGGCTCCAAAACGAATTTCTCGTGTGGTTGGCCCTTCACTGGCCTGCACACTTCAGCCTCTGTCTGATTGTGGAGATGTTGCATTTATAAGTCTTTTCTACAGGTACTACTTTGGTAAGAGTCTTCTGAATTGGCTGAGTTGGTTCCCCTTTCCCTCATCTGATCAAAGTCTACTCGGTATGCTGAACCTCTGCATGACTTTTCAGTTTGTGTTCTTAAAACAAAAGAAATTTCTATGTTAAAAGTTTCTTCCCTAGGACTGCCAAGATCTGGAACACTCTGTCTTCAGACTGTTTTCCTCTTACTTATGATCTTGACACTTTTAAATCTAATGTCAATTGCCATCTTCTTGGAAAGAATTAATATTTTTTGTTATTAATTATATATTTTTTCTCTGTTTACTTTCTAATTCTACTTCTTTCAAAGTAACTCAATATGTTGAAGTGGCATCCCTTCCTTGTATTGAGTGAAGGTTTAAGAAAGTATAAACAAGACATGAAAATGCTAAGATGGTCTGTTCTGAAAGCTTCTGGAATTTATTCTTCCTTCGTTAGGCTACCAGACATAATAGTAGGAGTTGAATGTATTCATTCGTAGAATGCTTTAAAATTCAAAAGGTTATGCAGTACACAATTTGGGTTATTTTGTTTATCATGTTTGTTATGTTAGCTTTAAAATGCAAATATACAGTAGGCATGCAGTACATTGTTGAAACAGTAAGGATGTACAAAGTGCTTATTTTATGTGTTTAAACACACACTTCAAAACTAACTATATGTTTGTAGTCATTTTGTATTGTATTGACATCTTTGTTTTGGCAATCTGTCTAATGTGTATCAGCACATGTATTTCATACAAGATCATCTTGTTTGTTTGTTTATACCCAGTAATTGTAGTTTTCTTGTTTATGATACAAACACTGTAGTAACACATCACACTTACCCTGTTTGTGCATAAATATTTCAGAAAAGTGTGTTACTGTAAATCAACTGATGATGGATTATGGTTGATCCAAAACATGTCTTGTAAAGTAGAGTCATCAGTAGTATTTATCAAGTGTCTCACAAGTTTTAACATTTGCTTTGAATAACCTGTTACAACTGATCATATTGTTAATGTCTCTGTTTTAATGGTTACTATAACCTACAGCTTTATTGAATCATTTTAACAAGATAAGGGAAACTTTTTTGTTAATGTAACTATGGGTCAAGGCAGTGAAAATTACTGGTACTACCCTTACTTTCCAGAAATATAGGGTGTGGCATATGAAACATCTTGTTATATTTACATTATAAAACTCAAAATATTTTGAGTAAACTTTCTACTCATTTTTGCAAGATTGCTCAAAGATGTTATTGAAAACTTATCAAAAATAGAAGTCTACTGCTGGTGTGTAAATAATCGTATATCTACTCCAGTTCTTGGAGAATAATTTGTAAACACCCATTGTAATATTCAACAATACAGTTAGTATACACATATTCTAGCCTTCTCTATTCCCTTCATTGCCATAGGCATTCAGACTTATATTAAGAACTTCATCACTTCTCTATAAGTTCTAGTGTCTACCTTACTACTTGTATAAATAAATGGCATTGACTGTGAAACAAAAGTTATTCTGGTATAAGTAAGTTGGGATTGACCTCTTGAATTGATCAGTTAACTATTGGAATATCAATTGCAATGATTCAGTGAGGATTTGGGTATGAGATCTCCCTGGATCTATACCCATCAGCACCATGGACTATCACATTTCTCTTGAGATCATCTTGTCCATTGCATGCTAATGCCTACTAGGGTACCAGTATATGGAAATGGCCCTGATGAAGCATACTGATGAAACAGAAAACATTAGAGAGCTCCCTGTATCAATCTGCATTAGTCCTGCATTAGCATGTTTCTCATGTAATCTTATGTATTCACTGACTACTTGTGTTTATTTGAGGTTGGTTAAAATAGAAAAAAATTAGGCTGCCCTGTGTAGTGGTTAGGGCTGGGATTAACCCTGCAAGTTATCAACCTCATCATTGCACTTTCATGTGCAATGGTTGAGTCATGGTTTTAGTGTGAGAGGTACCAGGATTGATCCCCCATCCATGCCATCAAACCTTGTAACTCCTTTTACCAGAAATGCCACTGATTTGGATTGCCCCATTCATATAGTTTTTATTCTATCTAAAATCCTTGGAATTGGTTCCTCAGGAAAATTGGCACGGACACTAAGAGTAGCTTTAGGGGAGCAATGAAAATCTTGGTTCTATACCTTTCCATGTTATTTTGAATTTTTGATGGTCTGCAAGTAAATTGGGATGCAAAAATCATTGAATCCAGTAGACATAGAATGGCTGTCTTCTTAAATGGAAAAGTGCTGGAATATAAATATCACAGCAATAACTGGCAATTTTAAATTTTGAAGCACCAGAAAGTGTCAATACCTACAAGGAGGAAAGTATTGCATGTGTCATACCTTGCTGTACGGATGTGGATGTTGGACATGGTCAACTGAAATGGAGAAGAAGTAGGAAGCCATGGCAATGTCGTTCTTGAGAAGAGGGCTAAGAATATCTTGGACTGAAAATGCAACAAAATAATGAAGCACTGAGAACAACTGGAAGGAACAGGAGCTTGTTAAGTACAAGTTAAAGGAGGCTAGTGGAATTCTTATGATACATAGTGAGAAAAGAGGGGCTTGTGAACTTGTTGCAAATGGGAAGAAGTGAAGACAGAGAGCAACATAGAAGGACTTCAACGGGGAAATTGAGAGGGCAAGTGGCAACGGACTTGAAGGATGGCATAAGTTTGAGTGAAATTTTTCATATGCTGAGAGGTAGGGGCAATTGGAACATCATAATAGCCAATATGTACAGGCTGGACACCCAGAAGGAGAAGAAGATATATGGCATTTAAAATCCATTGAGCAGCATCTTCATTCTTTACATATTAACATGATGCAGAGGACAATCATTAGTAAAACATGTCTTTTTAGTACATTTCAACTCTCAATCAAGATTACATTTATAGCCTCTACAAGAATATCTTCATTGTCAGTATTGTTCTTCAATAGCATTTCAATTTCTTGTCATCATCTACATACATATCATCTTATCTCCATACTGCAAACATACAGGGCTTAATTTGATACAAGTCAAAAGTGTAAAGCATTAATATTGCATATTCTGGAACTTTTTTGCTTACCATGGTTGACACCTGGGTGTACTTAACCAGGTGGATGCTTCATGTATCTGTTACTGTCTTAATAGTAGTTTATTATGACAGCAAATACTTTTTTTTCTGTTTACTGTTATCTCTTTGCTGGTCATACTGAAGGTAAATTGTCACACTTGAACTTGGAAGGAATGGACCTTGGTATGGGCATTGCAAAGTAGCCTATCTAGTGACTTGTTTAACAGTTCCATCTATCCAATAGCAAACTGACCTTAAATGAGCAGCGGCCGAGATCTACCACTCACTCAAAGTCATTCAGAAAATGGTACCAGTTGAGAAGGAGTGTACAGTTTATATATTGTTCATCATTGTAGATTGATGCTGATTTTTTTAAAAAGTGAACATTTAATTTAAGATATTCTTAATTTTGTTTTATCCTAAGCAGTTTAGTATTATCTTCCAAATATTTGGTCATAGCTGTAACAAAATTGTACCCTTGAACAGTTTGTGTTGTCAAAAAATTTGAGTGATAGTATTTTTATGCTGGAGGCTAGTTTTCACTATTTTTAGATACCATAAACAAAATGGCATGGATCAGTTCTCTCTAGGTGCACGCCATAAATTAGGAGGATGGATTTTAATTGTAAATTCTCTCTATTGCATTACTGCTGTAAGGATTCACAAAGGGCATTTAAAAACTTTCAAATTATCTTATGGTGCAATAGGTTTAATTGAGATGGACTTGCATTCAGTGGATTGCGGGAAGGACATGTTTATATATTTGTTTATCGTTTGTCTGATTATTGTTTTATAGTCTGTGGAAATGGACTATAATGTTAAAGTAGGAACCACCATGGATTTTTGTGTGGTACCAGTAGCTATTTTTTCCAACCAGCCATCAACAATTTCTAAGTATTGCTCTTCTTCCAAGCTGACATTTGAGGGTATATATGCACTTTTATTAGTATCTATGATGCTATTTGCAAAATGTTCATGAGGTTACAGATTTTTGATAGAATCTGTCATCTGCCTCATATTTCTAAGGTCTATTTACTCTTTCTTGGTGTCATGGAGTGCTAAACACAGTTAATTGACACTCGTTAACTCTCCCTAACTGGAAAATTCATGTTCTAGTATGTCACCCTTATTATAATGTCATTTTGCCACACAATTTCTGGCAATTGGGCATGCAAAAGCGTGGAGTATACTGTTGATCCTGGTCCTGGTCTTGGTGAAAAATTTAAAGCAGTCTTTAAATGAGATTTATATTTGGAGGAGATTTGTTGTAGGAGGGTTGTTTGTCTTATTATCTAAAGCTAGAGGGGTAACAAAAAGCATTCAGAAAGCTCCATCAAATGTTTAATGATGATGATGATGCAGTTTTAGCACCGTGCACTCCCCTTTGCAGGGGTTAAGGTGGTGCCCATGTACATGTTGCTTCATTGGAGCATAGAGCACTTTAAGACCAGATGCCTTTCCTGACATCACCAATGGCCCTTTCGGCATTTGAACCCTGACCCACTTGAACTGAAGGCAAGGGAACTATTCACTAGACCATAACAGCTCTAAAGTAAATGCAAAAGAATGCATCACCAACATGAAATTGGCCTCTACTACAATTCTGTTGCAAGCAGATAAATCTGATTGCCTGTGGGAACCAGAAAACTCCCACACTAAAGAAATCTAATAATGGCCACTACAATGGACTGTAATATTATTGGATTTATTACTTACCTTGTTGCTCCATTCTTGCACTATAGATCAGAATTGGGACACTATCTCATTTAATTGTAGGTGTGTTTGGGTGGGATAAACCTGAAAATATAAAAATTAGAAACATATAAAAGATAGTGACAGGCTTTGTTCATATTTACTGTATAGACTGTACTTTTATTCTGACCTTTCATCATTTTTCAGATTTTTATTAACTTATGAATTATAACTTTTAGCCTATGAATGAGGGTCTTCTATTTGGAAGGATCATTGGGGTAGCAAATACACCACATTTTAGGGGGAGCTTGCATTATAGAGGAGCTTGAATTAAATTAAAATTTAAAATTTTACTTTAGGTTACAGTGTTTGAAACTTTTTATACCTGCAGAAACTTCCACAGTGGTTTTTATGATTTGGTTAATATTTGTGACTACTTGTATTTTGACTAACTGTATAATTTAACATGAATAATGTTAAATTTGTCCTGTTGTAAACGTTGTAATCTGCCTCCTTCAGTAAAAGCAGTAGTTAGATTTTTATAGCAGTTAATGGTAGATGTTTTCTCATATAGAGAGAATAGGCATTACAGAATTTAAATCAGCATGCTTAATATGATGTTATTGTAAAAACAGTGCAGTTCAGTAAACAAGGCACATGTGTATCTGACTTACCTCCAGGGGCAATGAGAATGTTGTAATATTAGAGATCTTTATCATTGTAGATATATGCAATGTCTACTGCTTGTAGTTGCTTTCATATACCTTTTATTGCATGTTGATATTGTCCCTGTTGAATTGGCATTGAGAAAGTCTTTTCTTGGTTATTGGTATATCAAGATACCCTGTGTTGAATGTACTCATGTGATGTGAGAGAAATCATTACCATGTAAGATACTGCTTCTGAGACTTCCACTAACACCATCCTTATGTAAGGGGCAAAGCAGTCTTTGAAATGTTGAAAAAGGCTGTGAAACAATTGTTTATGAGATTAGTGTACAATGTCTGTAACACCGTAAGTTTAAGACATTACCATTGTAAGTTAATAGTTGACAAACTACATCAAGAGAAATCTTCCACACCAGTGGTACAGGGCTGTAAAAAGGTGTTAGGAGTGATGCATTTATATATAGCCACTCACAAGAGAAAATCCTTTTTTTGGCCACATTTCTTATGAAAGAGGTCAAAATTGTGCCACTACCTTTAAGGGGGGCATTAAGCTATGCAGTTACACCATATCAAATGCCCCATGTAATCTGGACTTGCTAAGGGGTTGTCTTATAAAACTGTGCCTTAAAAATGCAGTTGTACTAATATACTCTTTGTGGTTCTGTTATGTTTGTATGCTTATGTTTATCTTTTTGTCAATACTGGTGAAGCCATGGCTTGGAAAGGCTAATTGTGGGGAGGCAATGGGCTACCACAGTTTCCTCTTTTATTATTTGCTACCTCTGAGGTTCGAAGCAGAAAGAAGAAGGAGCAGAAGGCCAAAGTGAGGGGGGGGGGGGCAAAGCCTAGTGGGGAAGCCAGATTAGTCGACAGCCACTTGATCCTGTGGCAGATAGTACTGGGTTATACTTCTACCAGTAGCAGGCTGACCCTGAACCGGCCTTTAGGCCTTAAACTGAAGGCGAGGAACTGAATCACTGGGCCACAGTCGTACAGTTTGGGCCTGTGTATACAATAGAGCCAAAATTTTCGTATTTACATTTTTAGATAAGGTTTTAGATAGATCTTGCAGCCTTTAGTACCAGAGCCAGTGGTACTATTCACATGCTGATTGTGAGCTAAAATGCCAGATCAAAATTGTTTTTGATATAGGGATACTCAGTGTTCACCCAAAATTTCTCAGACTGGTTGTATAATCAGTGAGGTTTGAAGAACAATTGCCAATGCCAAGAACTGTTTGAAAATTTTATCCTTGGGATTTTATTCATAGATAACCTCTTTTTTAGCCTTTTTTGTCAAACTTAAGATTTTATGAAGTTGCTTTGTAAGAATCATTTGCAAATCTGTTTTGTATTTTCTGTAATGCAATATAACGTTTCTCTATCCTAAGTTGACATCAGTGGAGACTTGAAGCACAACATATCTGTGGCCCTCTCAACTGTCAGGTTGTATGAAAAGTGTCAAGGAATATTGGAGCATGAGTTGTGGGTTTTGAAGAAGACCACAGTCAACCCATCATTGCAATTTTGACATTATTGGATTAAGTGCAAATTGTTGGTGCCTATATAGCAATTGTTGAAGATGATAAACACTGATATACTCTTGATACTCAACTCCCAATTGTGACTTAACAAGCTCATGTAACATTTAGACTGTGGTTATTCATAAGCCACCTAAATGGCCAGGATTAATTGCCACCAGAATCTTCTACTTAACTGTCATCACATCCATACATGAAGTCATCTGATAAGAAATCTGTTTTAGATTGATAGCAGCTTCCCTCAATTTCCCAAGTAAAGGTCTTTCAAATTGGCCTTTCAATTTCTGGAAAAAAACAAATGAGAGAAGAGAACACTATGGAAATTGGGAAGTTATTGATGAGGCAAATCAATGATTGGCGCAGGGACACCCTTTTGAAATAGAAAATATATTTGTTGATGTTTAAAAACTATAAAATTTGCATAGATTGCAAAAATTTATTCATTATTGATTCAGCGATGAAGATTGGGGATTTGGCAAGAAATGAAGAGTGAAATAATGTGAAAGTACTGAAATAAATAACTAGCATAAATATATTTTCATAATTTATTTATGAATTCCTTCTTGCCAGCCAGTGAATGGAGAACTATGGGCTGGTCAGACAAGGTTTCCATGGCAATATAATGCCATTGTAGCATACCTGGTGGTATTTATTTCTAGTGGAGCAAACATTATTTCTGGAGAGATTATAGGTGCAAACTGAAATTCTTGGGACTTTCTGACTAATTGGTGCTCGTAGTTGGTAGAAGAGTTGTTTGCTGTTACTGTCTTGAATGTACCTGTCTTCAAATGTTGAGGGACTTGTTTTACTAGTAGCTTTTTACTACGGAATTCTATGGTTCAGAAGGTAACAGGGTAGGTGCAGACTCATTGAAATGTGGAAAACTGAATGTTTTCACGACATATATGGAAAGCCTAGAGGGAAATGGAAGAAATTAATGCCGACGGAAAGTGTAACATCATGATTTTGAAAGTGTTTGAATTATGGGACAAATACTCAATTTTTATGTTACCCTGTTAGTAAGAACGTCAATGGCCAAAATTGAGAGTGGTGTCCTTTCCCAACACTGAAATATAGGCTTTTAAAGTTTTAAATCTCTCTAAGAAAACGATGTAATTTATTGCTGAATCCTAACTTAAGGATCCAAGGGATAGTAACAGAGTTTTGGACAGAGACTTCTGAAATTCAAACGTCTGTTGTTTAAATACTATATACACTCCAGGTCTGGTATTTTTGGAAACAGCATATTCTACGTTTGCTTCTAGATATCTAGAGTCAAAATGTACTATTTCCAAAACTTTTGATTTTCGAAGTCATCCTTTTCCCTCTGCATTAAACGTAGGGAAACCTAGAAAACCACAGCAGCTTCAACTGGAAACCTTCAGATTAATATTAGTCCATGACAAGAAAAAATTATCTGGCATGGTTTTGTGTTCTTCACATGGTCATACCACCCTTCCCTTTATATCAGTTGGCTTGTAGGACCATCAAGCATCATGCATTGTAATCCTTGACCCAGGCTTACGTATGGATTTATATGTATTAAATAGAGGGGGAAATCAGGGAAATTAGTAACATTTGGGTTTTAAAATTCTGGGAAATGGATTGTTCTTTTGTAGCTGCCCTGCATCAAGTAATACCATTGCGTATATTTCTGTTCAATTATTTGGTGTTGGGTTTTGCTTAATGTTATAGATTGACTTGTTTTGTGAAACAAGGACGTTGCTTTGGTCTTCAACACAGACTACTACGCCCTAAAGCATAAGCTATAAACTGATGGCCACTCTGTAGTTTGGGGGAATGTTTCTAACCCCAACATGTACAGTTTTGCTGGTCAAGTGACGACACAGATAAAAAACAACTTAATCTTTAAAGTGATTCTTAAGTTGTTGAAAGTCGCTGAAAATGAAGAGTCCCAGACTAGAGTTCTGTAGTGGATAGACAGCAACGTCGTCGGGTTTCAAAATTAGGGACATGTGTCAGTTGATATTGAGTGAGTGGAGAACTAAAGGGTCGCAAACAGTGGCACTGTGGCGAGGGACCAGCTTGAGACATTGCCTCAGTATTACGACATATAGTGTGACTGGGTATTCATCACGGTAATGATCCATACCAACATGGTTCACCTTCTATCAAGATGTCATCTTCAAAAGGACAGCTGAAGCCTTTGTTGAGAACCAAGAGGGCACACCGAGGAGTTCGCTTCTCTGCATGCCATCCCTCTTCTTTGAACACAAGCAAAAGAACAAGTGTCTTCAGTGCGAGAATCCATACTAAGTAGCTAGATGAGCGGTATTTGACTAAAGCTATGCTACCCATGCGATAACTGTGCTGGGTTTCATCCTATCACATTTTCATTTTTTAATCTATTGGAAGTGTTCAACACTTAAGAGAATTATGACGTCAGCGTTTCATCTGACCAACTTGAAAAAGGGCCTTTTTATAACCTTTATATTATGTATCATTGGAAAGGGGAAAAGCGAGAGGACTACAATGAACGAACTTGCAGCTTATTTTTGGAGAATCTGTTACAGTTTTAGTGAAGTGGGTTTCACCCACATGGAAGACCCTGTCATTAGTAGAGAATTTTCTTCCGTTGTCAGAGATGCTGCAAGCTATCAACCAGTTTTAGCCCAGTATTATTTGTCTCCAAGCCTCACAAATTACAGGGGAGATGCCCCTCCCCCTCCTTGCCCAAATGTGAGTTTATCATCCAACTCTTTTAGGATTAATTTTTGATATAAGGCAATGTTTACAACAACAATCTTGCCTCTTCTTTCTCATAGGATACTGTTGGTCGAAGTCATGACGTCACAGGTATGGATATCTATTATACAACTCTGTATTAAGCTACTAGTAATTTATGCTCTGAAGCCTTGTAATTGTTGGCAAACTGTCAAAATCAGGATGATCACTCATATATTAGAAGAGAACATTTTTGAGCACTTCAAGGTTTTTTCCTGTTGGCGCTATAACTTATAAGCGTAGTGACCCAAACCATATTTTTCACTTACTAAAGAATGATGTCAAGTATTATTCATTCGTTGAAAATTCAAAGTACTCGCAGCTCTGTTTCGTCAAGAAGTTTCAGAATATTCCGTGACATTCAGAAATATCCGTCGAAAATAGCTCTTAACTGGAGATTTTCCGGAAAAAATACAGAGCACACAAATTTTTGGATCACACTTTAGCCAACTGGTGGCCACTCGGGTAAAGAAGTGGGGTTTTGAGGACAAGTTTATAGTTGAACGGCCAAACGTCAATGATAAAGATCACTAGCAATTTCAGATCGTTATGCCGTAAGGGTCACAGATAAGCCACATATAAGGGCAGAGTTGAAAGGCGGAAACGGTATTTTACTTGCTGCAAATACCCCCAAACAATTCCACTGATAGTTTTTGGCGCTTTCATGAAAGTTTAATTAAACCCTGCTCTATTTTTGAGTTACTTGAAGCCATATATGTTTTTAACTTGCTAGAACAAGTAGGTAAAATGTTACATGCTAAGGAAGGATAACCAGTAGAAGTACTCACTATAATTTTACGGTATTCTACCGACAGATGTTTGTTTAAAATCCAGATCGGTTTGTTTTATTTCATGAATGCAAGGTGATGACTTCCAGTCCATTTCCTGACGTATTATGTTTGCGTCCTTGGATAGCACACTTATTCTGCCTTCCAAGGGGAGAGCATGGTTACTACCTTGAACAATCGAGGTAGTGTTTATGTGACGGACAGTTTTGCTTCTCGGATCTTTTAGCGTTATAGGTTCATTTAAGAGGCTTGGAAACGAGTGTTGGAGACTTTGCTGGACAACTTATTTCTGTAAAACGTCTTCACTGCTAAGACATCTTCAACAAGTCACACGATCTTGTTCGATGATAGGTAGGGAGGGGGGGGGGGGGGGGGGGCCTAGGCAACCGGGTTTTTTTTTTGAAAGAAAAAAAATTTTGTGGGGGGGACGTTTTGAACCCAGGAAAAAAA
>JAAAKL020001714.1:25000-29410 GCA_010016065.2 Carybdea cf. marsupialis auct. non (Linnaeus, 1758) | reverse complement strand
GCAAGTCGAGCTGGAAACCGCGGTTGCAACTTTCGCGCGCTTTCGGAAGGCCTGATGTGGGGGCCATATTTGTTTTTCAATTCACTACGTGGCACGTGACCTATCCTCTCGTCTAACCTAAAACGTCTTTGGTCCTACCTAGTATTTCTGCTTCAGTTTCTGTCTGCTCGACATGAAAGTTTGCAAGATCTCCTCATAAATTTCATAGGCCTTTTAATTTCTTCAACAAATATTTCAAAATGGTTCGAAATTTTGGTGGTTGTTTTTCACTATGTATCAACTCGTCAATTTGCTACTTCGCTATAATACCCAAAGCACTTCGTCCTAATTTTCAAAACAGTTTATCGATTTCCTTTGGTTCAACCCTCAGTCTTCGCGGGCTTTCGTCCATAACTACAACACTTTTCCCTACAACCGACATTATTGTTAGAGTCGACTTATGAACTACTCATGGCCCCACCTTGGTCGCCATTTAAGTTTGGGCTGTAAGAAGAAACACCCAATGTTCTACATGTTCATTTATCTTTAACTCGATCACTTTCAACGGATACCGTATGTCCTCTGATAAACGCTGCACGTCCAGTCGAATATTTGAAATAAACTCCGCCTTCTGATAAACGCCGCATCATGAAAAGGGGCTTTTATAAGAAAACAGACCAATATTTAAAATTTCACATACTATAAGAACTAATGAAGTTTACATTGTGCGAGATGATATATTCTAGCAAAGTTCTTGTGATAATCTTTTTGTTACGTTTTTTGAAACGTTATTTGTTTTACCTATTTAGTCATTTTGTGATAAACGCCGCCCCTAATAAACGCCTCACTTAAAACTTGGAATTTTAAATAAACGCCGCGGCGTTTATTAGAGGAAATGCGGTATGATATCTCTCCTCCTAATTTCCGCTGATTACATTTTATATGCCATTCAGTCATTGAGATGCACGTGACTATGATTAAGTAAACCTCCCTCATAAACCGGTTACTTTACTATCAGATCTTTCGACGCGACAGAGAACTTAAAATACAGAATTCCGCTCACTTGAAAGTAATCGATAAGAGCCCAGCTTACACGAGAGGCAATTGACGATATATATTCACCATGTACATACCAAATACAAGAACGTAAGTGATAAAGTTGCTGTGATCTTAACGTCCATGCCACTCTACTTGGTTTAGAAGCTGGATGTACTAAATACATGTGCTTTCTACGTTAACGGGACTCTCGCAACAAATCATCAAATTGGAAAACATTGGATTGGCCACTCAGAGACATTCGTGCCTAAATATGTTCCAAACTGAATGATGAGATAAAAGGATCGATATGCCTTCACACTGGCACTGATGAACAACGTCGTTAAAACATTGCGTATATTTGCCATCTATGGACCTGGAAATGATATTCTGTCAAGTAATTCATGACAAAATTAAGGAATACAAAAATTATAACGTGTTTATCATAATCTATTTGCAGAGAGTAATGGTTCACTGTTTGTGAACTCATCAATACTGATCGTGGTATTGAGATAGAATCCTAGCTATGTACAAGGCAGTTTAAAGAATTCATGTGGTACCATGCCAGAGTGCTCAAACTGCGCATGCACAGTGATCATGGCATATGCACGTATCATATATATATTCTATAAACTATAGGGAATCGATAAAAGAAATATTTTGTGTTGTGTTTTGCTTTGTGCAACTTTTCATTTGGAACAACAATATGAACAAAGATCATATCGTTTCGTGAAAATGGCGGACACAAGTAGTGAAAGCAGTTGTGAAGATGAGATCCTTAAGGCAGTTTGTGAGAGTTAATTAGCCATGAAAGAGAAGAAGAGACCAAAAAGGAAGAAGAGAAGAAGTTGCTGGACGCGACCATGGATTCTTCGTAGAAAAGAATATTGGGCCTATCAACACACTCCTACAAGAAATGTCATCAGGTGGGCCATTCCTCTTTTCAGAGCTTTCTTCAAATGTCGGAGACCAGCTTCGTTTTGCTACTCGAAAAAGTAGGCCCTGTTATTAAAATGACAGATACTCTGATGTGTGCTAGTGTACTTTCTGGTGAAAAGCTAGCACTAACCCTCCGTTTTCTCGCCTGTGGTAAGTCCTTTTAATTACCGCTACTCATTTACTTTTTATTGTTTTTCCAATATGTATTTTATCATGAAAATGAAAGATTGAAGGGACAAAGTGAAAACCGTAAGCAAACTAGGCCTGCTAAATACTATGGTAGGGAGTAGAACATAAGTTTTATTGTTGTTAACAGCAAACCCAGCTTATTGTAGTCGAAGTGAAATAACAGGACCTGTAGTAGGACAGGACCTTTTAGGGTTTACTGACCTATGTAATGCCCTTCCCCCTAATGTGGCCCGTATTGAAACTGGTGCCTTTAAATAACATGCAACGCCGCCTTTTAGTCTACACTTTTATCCCACATAGGCTGTTCAAATTTGTATTACCCTCATCTTAATAAATTGCTGTTGAAGTCTGATTCCGACGCGTTGTACTTTGAAGATAACTCACACTTAGCTGGCACTTGCTTTCTGTTTTATAACGATGAACGGAAAACAGTACGAAGCTACGAAAGAGTTAAAACTTTCCATTATTCTATTCAAATACTGTTGCAAAATAACCATGCTGAAACAGTATACAATATTAGAAAAATAATCAGGCTAAACGGAAAAGTAGCAGCTTTAGCCTGATTTCTTGTCTAATGTTTAGTATTTTGAGCATCAGTCTATATATTATTCTTTGATCCGGAACTGCGCTCAGCTTGTCACAGCCGTTTTGGATTCTCTTATGCTAGCTTATGGTGCGTGCTTGTCAATATTTTAAGGACATCATTCCTATTAGTCATATATAGGGTATGACATTAAAACTAAAAAATTAAGATTGTCTCGACTGATCTATTACGATTACTGATTCGGAGTGGGAATACCCAACCACACTCCTTCAGAACTACACCTAACACGTGGTGTACATACAATTCATACGGTAGTTACAAAACTCCGTGTCAGCGGTAATGACAACGGCGTACAACTACATATCAAATACGTGCATAGGGAACAATGTTTATTGTATGTGAAAACCTCCGATCTATTCGTGATGGGTATTTCTTATTCTTCGACTTTGAATCATAATCTTAATAATCTTATGGTTTTTTCCTAACTCAGAAACAACAGTTCCCCACATTTCCAGTTTTCTGCGACTCAACAAGATTTCAGAAATTTTGCCGTCTTCCGCATTACAAAAAACCGTAAGCCATATCGAGGTTTTCAAAATCAACAACAAAATCTGTCCATGAGGAAGCTCAGCCGACGAGCTGAATGGCACTTCACACAAATGGACTTGAAAATTCTTGAATTTTCGGCACTATTTACATACATCATCGAGGTAAGTGTCATCGAAAAACATCTCTTTAAACTAGAAGGTCTAATTAGTATTCGAAAAAAGCTTTCTCTAATAAGGTGCTTCTTCTTAGAAACTATTCTGAAATCTAACTGTTTTACATCTAATACCATTGAGTAGTAAGTTTGATCACGATTTCAAGATTTAGATTCGCGAGTTGATATTCTAGTAGATATGTCATTATCAGATTTATTCAATAGGCAGCGGTAAAGGTAGAGAGCAACGAGGTATTTGTGCCATTACCACAGACGTAGGATACAAATGTTACAAAGTCTGCCCTTACAAAGTCTGCCATGGTAATGATAAACTTTGAGGCACGCCATTGAATACGTTAAGTGATCTCGTTCTCGCCCGGAGTCTAAACCTCCCTATTATTAGCCGACTGTGGTGCTCATACTTGGATGGAATAGGCTAGTCGGCTTCGAACAATTATAAAGAGCAGTGCGAACATTTTGATCGTTTATTTGGAATGATAATTGTCGTATAAATGCTAGCCTTTGGTTTGACTTAGCCAACTATTCCTTGATTTGTTTCTTCCACTTAAAGTTGCCTGTAATGCTAATGAATGTTAGGGAATGTTGATGCGACCCAAAAATAAATAAATCGCTATCATTTTACTAAGCAATTCCCTATACCACAAGCCTCCTTTTTGTTGGTTTCATTGCTTTAAGTGTCTAAGTCTGTACCAGGTAGCGATATTTCAATCTGCACCAAAGAAGTTATGTTGATCTGCAGCACAAGGTTTGTGAAGAAATATGTTTTATTTCCTCTCGGTAAATTTATGGGCTGTTATTAAGTACCTAGTCAAACTTAATATATATTTTTACTACATTTTTCAGCTTTTATTGAGGTTTCATCATTGAATAATGGTATCAATAAATTTTCAAGAATTTCTCATATTGATAGTAGGGTATGAATAGAGTCCATTTAAGGAATTCTTCAAACTAGACTGTTTGAATCTTGAGAAATCTCTAGTTAAGTCAATTTTGCCTGGATCTT
>JAAAKL020001714.1:0-20000 GCA_010016065.2 Carybdea cf. marsupialis auct. non (Linnaeus, 1758) | reverse complement strand
AAGTGTTGCCACGCCTCTCAAGATACCGATCATCTGGTACTACATTGTCCCGTCTCAGCAATAAATGGGGACGCAGCAGTGCTGGAGAGTGGGGAGGTCCGCGTTGAGGGGTGATCGCCATACGAAACTACTACTACATTTAGATCGGTGTTTTTTTGACCCAAAGTTATAATTACTGTATCCTTCTGAGACGAAGGCTGGGGAACGCGAAAAATGCTAGATAGTCAGAGATGTACTTTCCTAGAATCTTTCTAGATGTGCTATCCTAGAAGGATTTTTTAAGCATAGACGTACTTTTCTAGAATCAAGTTAGGGTTAGGGTACTAGTATGTACTGTAACAAAGGGGGGATTGTAGGAAAGTACATCTTGGTAAGAAAATTTCTATAATAGTATAACTTGACAATTCTAGGGTAGTGTGTACTCTAAAAATCTAGCATTTTACTGCAATCTACAAGGCTGGTGTACATTTTAAATGGTATAAAGGCACCTATGGATAAAAATTACGTAAGGTAGTTTTAGCAGTTGAAATGAAGTCGAAAGAGTCCTGCTAATCTTTAAACCATATCTGAAACCATATCTGACCCATGAAAGGTGGATAAATTCACTTTGGATTCTAGATAATTTCATGCAAACCGATCTGATAATGTTTCCTCTCCGGTGAACACTGTTTCATCTCCTGCATCTCGTCTTATTATGGTATGACCATTGCGTTAATTTATCATCGATAAATTATCTCGATTATATCGGTAATGACAATGTAATCAGCGGATCTTTCTTTTGGAGAATTATTCACCATGACAAAGCTGGCACTATTCATACAAGAAATACAGTGATTGGACATGTTGTAGCCAAAAGCAAGCATTACGATTGGAAAAAAATAATTGACTATAAAAACTGGCGCAAAATTCTTTTTGATTCCAACATAAGTATCAGTTAAAGTCTGATGCGTTTCAACAACAGCATCATTGTAACAAGATTTTTTACTCTGCCCTCAGACAACCTTACCAACTTGAAGCCCACTGTCCATAGAATTTCAGAAGTAAGACTCAGTTTTTCGTATGTTACAATTCGGTCATGGCCCTTTGGTTTACGATTTGTTAGTGCTGTAACTACTGAGGCCCTTTCACAATAGTTGGTGTTGGTGCCCTTGTGAAAGACACTCTTTCCTCTTTACATTCCCTTGAATATTGTTAACTTTTTTATGCTGTAAAGGTAGGTAAATTGACCCGTCCCCCTCAAACGCTTTGTTACTAACAAAACCCTGTTATCTGTAACAATCGATGGCGTCTGTGAGAGTGAAAAGATCTTTTTGTTCGTATTGCTGATTGCTGGTTATCTTATATCTTAGATTTGATAACATGTGAATGTGAAACAGGCTTAAAACGGATGTTGATGTTGAGTACAGCCTCGCTCTGGAGCTGCGGTATTATTATCGTTTCTGGTAGTAAATATTTCCTAAGGTTTTCTTATGGAGTGCAGACATATCATATGCTTTCAAGAGCAATGATAGCTTCAATTCTCAATGCCAGGAGCCAATTGCTGTATAAATGGATGCTCCACGTATTTCTGTTAGAGGAAATTTCCCTTGTTGGTCTTCTTTCGCATCCCGTCGTCTAAAAAACACACTGTTACAAAATCCATGGTTATGTAAATGCTATTTGCGGGTATTCTTTCCTTCTTCGCCTTTATGGTAGGTATAGATTTGATTGGACTTCTAATAAAACACCTTCGCAGAATCCACAAGGTTCAATCCCCAATTGTTTTACATATGAAGTTTAAGCATGATATACATTACTTGTCTAATGAAAGCTCTATCCTTTATTCGTTTACTCGATGTGGGTGATCTAAAGGGTTTCGAATTTGAGAATCCTCTATCAAGGGTCAAGATATCATCTGATCTCAATCGACGTCTCAAAGAGTACAGGTGTAAGGTTCACCTAAGTTGCATAACATATCTGCCACGGAATCGTTCACAGATTTACAACAAGTGGTTGCAATCCTATCTGGAATCCAGAGCAACAGTTAAAAGTCTTCACGAACCATTGCAGTGCGGTACCGGAGTTTAAGAATAGGCTGGTAGGTTTTCTCGAGGAAAAAACTAGGCTGGTACCAATGTTCTCTCTAATTACCTCATCATTTCATCACAACTTCAGAGAAAAATTATGGGAGGGAGGATGGTTGACCAATTTGAGGCACTTATGCTTATCTCTAAGGATAGTTGCATCATAGTGGTGACGTCACTTAATGCTACAGAGGGTTGCCATGTCCATGTCGTACTTAAATTGATTAATCTGTCAACCGATCTTTTATTCCAATGTCTGCTTATTTGCATGAGTCAAATTGTAGTAGTCGCTGATTACAGACTTCCACTTTCCATATGAAAATATCACACATAAGAAAAATGTAGGCATTCTCTTGTAACAAATTTACCATACAAAAATGACTTGCAACTAAAACCTTTTTATTTTAACGCAAACGGAGTGTGATAGTTTGGATGACCATCATGAATATCCATACTTTAAACCTAAAAATAGAAAAAACTATGTTAAGGAGAAAATTGATTTGTTTTCAGAAACCGTCTGTTTCCCAAACTAAACCTAAGCTTGTACAATTTTAAACAAAAATGTCGGGATACTCCTGGGCTGTCCACCCTGACCTGCCTATTCTACATATTGCCCCTTTTTCGTCATCGCACACACGGAGAGAGCGTTTTACTTCTGCACTAAAGCTTTGTACTTTAGCCGAGTTCCTTTCCAAATTGATGCAGCCAACTAATGATGGCAATTTTGTCCATGCATACCTGTAGGCCATAATTATAGTCTGCAGCTATACCTGCAATCCGTAGCCCATAGATGCAGTCAGTAATCCATATATGTAGTCCGTAGCCCATAGATGCTGGCTACAACCGCAATACGTAGTAAACAACCGTAGTTTGGAGCCCATATCCGCTGCCTAGAGCTCATAACCACAGTTTGTAGCCCATGACCTCAACCTGTTTTCCATCAGGATCTTTGTCATTCTCACGTTGTGAAAGAGAATCTAGTGTTTTCTTTCTATTCGAAGTAAGCAGACGAGAAAGATTTTTTACCAAAAATGATAATTATCTGGGTGTAAGTGAATTCTGAATTCTTTACCTCATACTAAATCATCAAAATTCGTTATGCATGTTTCCATCTATCGTGCTATTGGGTGATTCTTTCAAATGTATCATTAACGTGACGTAGATGACAGTCAAGGTACATTTAACAAGATCATATAGTCCTCTGAAATCATCGTCTTGTAGTTATTATCAACTGCGATACTCTGTAAACCTCAATGATAGCGGAGCTGTACTGTCTCAGGGATTTCAAGACAAATCCCATCCTGTTTTCGATTATTGATAATTCGACGGGTACTATAGCTAGCTTTTTAAACCCTACGGTGATATTCACCATCGTAATGCGTTTCCGTTGTAAACAGATTGTCACATTTTCACAAGTCTTATACTTAGATATCCAAAGCTAGAGAAAGAGTAAACTTTATCTATAGAACATTCCCTGAACAATTATGAAACCAACTAATTCCATTAAATGAATCAATACAGATGCATTAGGGACATATCGAATCGAAAGAAGAGCAAAATATAAATAATGTAATAAAAAGAAAATGAGGCGTTAAATTACGGTATATAGGCCTACGTTATGTACATCATGTCACATATGTAGCACCATCTTCCTCTTTGAAATTGCTTGAGATTTCTCACACTCTTTGTCGAAACTTTCTTTTCTTATTTTTCTTTAATTTTTTGGCTCCATACACTTTTTAGTATAAATTTAGTTTAAGCACTTAGAGACGTAGGCAAAGTCAAATATTTAGATGCTGCTCTGCCGTGAAAAAGTAATGTTTATTTTAATTAGAGACAGATGTCATGGTAATTGATCTCTTTGCGTATGGCAGGAGGCCCCATTTCGTAGCAATCGGTCAGTATGTTATTGAGCAACGTTTGGATTTATTTTGAATCATTTGAAAAATCGATTTCGTTATCCTCTATGAGTGAGTCTGTTAGAGCATGGTGTCTTCCGGAGATTATGCAGTGCCGTAACCACTAGGGGCTGGGGGCTATAGCCCCCCAATAATTTTCAAGGTGATTGAAAGATTGAAAGAGTTTACTTACCGTCAGTTGCCTTAGAGCTTAAGAATATGTTCTGCTTGATATATTGAGAAGTCTACTATGTTATCCCGGTCTTAAATACAAGGCAATTTTAAAGCATTGCGTAGGTAAACCATCCTTTCTCGGCCACGCCCATGGGAAATGGAAAGCCCGGTTTAGCCCCCCCCCAGTAATTATTTCGTGGTTACGGCACTGTTATGTAATTGATGCTTTTCATGTACTGAACACTACATCACATGTTCCCTTTCTTCTCGAGTTACTTAAAGAGCGGTAGCTAAATTTCAGGGCGTGCGTCCTTTATGAAAAACATCTCCCTACATGAGTCAGTATTAAGGCAGCAGTGTCTCGTTTTGCGCAGAGATGTCGCTCGATGTCTCTATTGGCCAAGCCGTATCAACCATTAGGAGGGAGCACAGAACTACAGTCCCTTTAACAACCTCTATTGCTTGAAGGTGCCCTTGTTTTGTCAATTTTCATGGTGCTCATTCGTTACGTGGCTGACATTGGACATCGGCCCGGCTCAAATTGCTGGTAATGACCCCACAACATATTATCAAGACATCACTTGCCTGTCTGACTATATACAGGTGATGTTTAAAGCTGTCATTTGATCTGTTTTTCTTAGTTCAATCCAGACCTCACAAGTTTATCTGTTTAGAAACAAAATAAAACATCACGGTCTTGTAACGCAGCTGACAATAACCTTAAACTTTTGTAACGTTATTTATCATCTGTTTAGGTGGCTTGAAGGTACTACTTCAGCGTCACTTTGTTGTGGTTTTGTTCACGAGACCTTCAAGGCTTGAGTGGCAACATTACGGAGAACTGAAAGACATACTGTCAACAAGTTATACACCACTTTTAGAGAAAACAGTTGTGTTCATAATAAAGCGACTTCACTCTAGCAAATAGGTCTATAGCTTGAAAGATGGTCAGAGCTTATGAACTCCGTAGACACTGTCAAGAAACTTCCACCTTTGTAAATTTGTACGCAGTGGCGGTTCGTCCATATGTGCAGGTCGTGCCTGGAACACCCCAAAATTCTAACCTATATTTTGGGATTTGGACATTATCCAAACCGTCTTCTGGTTAAATTGAATAAGTAGATTTCTTCTCCCCCAATTCACATTTATTCCGTTCCGCCTTTTGTAGTACCCAGGGTGTTCTGGCACAACATTTTGCAGTAGAAACTCTTGTAGAGATTCAAGGCTCATAAGGCAACTGACCGAAGCCAAAGTGTTCCAAATAAGTTTGGCGTCCAGCTAAGGTACAGGGAGGAAATCAACGTAGCCTGCGCAACGGGTAGGCCAGTTCCTTCTAAATCATTCAACAAAGGTAAGATATCAGTGATACCAGTATCACATGGTTCCCAACTTGATTTTTCTGAATGAAAAGATAGCCTACGAGAGACATAAACTCATTCAATATCAACATGAATACTGTGGATTACTTACGCGAACACCCATTCAGCTCGCTAAGAAACTTGTAATAAATCTAGCAAGTAAGTTGGTGTTGAAGGGAAGATATTGTCATATGATGCATGCTTTTGGTTTTTAAATATTTTTAAATTATTGCTGCGATGAGTTCCACTGCTCCATGCTAACACGTTTCATTAGCGGCAATAGAAAAGGGTTCTTTATATCCAGGCCCATTGCTGGCAGCATATTGCCGGGGGGGGGGGGGGGGTAGCATAGTTTCAGTATTTTGAAATAGCTTCTATTACGCAAGAGGGAACTAATAGACAAGTACACCTGTACTCGAATACAGAGTCAATAAATAATCAATTTCCAGAAGTTGATTAACAGTTGGAAACTGACTTTGACACAAATACTCTCTTCGATTTTTCCTCGAGGGGGCAATGCCCCTACAACCCTGACAATTGGGGGAATGTCCCAGTGCCCTCTTCACAGCCACGGGCCTGCTTGCACCTACTAAAATTGTAAATTTATAAATCTACTTAAGTATATACATTTTCTGTAACGTGAAAATGAAGTGAATACCCAGAATTTCAGGCACGAACCGCAACTGTTTGTACGTAGACTGATTAAACTATTGTACAGCAAACACAAAACACTCCAAAACACTCGAAAGAAGTGACAAGTTTAAAGCGTATACCTCGTGTTGCAAGTCAGCACCCACGCTCTCTATCTCGAGAAAGACATTTCATGATCAGTATGTGTGGGAAGATAGTATCGAATTCTAAATGCTTTGGATAAATGTACACCTGCCGTTCTAGAATTTTCTTGCCTTTTCACATTTATGTACTTTAGCTTAGAGTGGGTTTTGGAACGTCACTAATTGTCGCAGCTTGTAAACGGTCAGAGTTAAACAAATTTACGTTAGGAAGGCTATAATTATAAGAAAAATTTCAAAATTAATCGATTTTAATCCTACCATAACAATTCAGGGAGTTCCACATCATTTTAATTGTAATGAAGTAAATAACGACGTCAGCCTTTGATGGAAGGAGAAGTCGTAACAGGAAATTTTATTGAAACCAAGTTAAAGTAGTTGTAACCACTATTACCGTTTGGACTTGATTTCGTGAGATATCAGCATAGTCTCATATGTTGAACAGCTCTTTTCTAACAAGTGAGTGACATTTGATATACAGTTTTGATTTTAGATTGTAAAAGTCATCCTATCCATACCTTCTACCCCTTGTATATATGTTTCATCTCTTGGAATGTTTTCTCTTTTCCTTTGAAACAAAACTTTTTAACTCGATTATGTGCTACTCCGAATATTTTTACCGCTATAAAGTGGTAATATATCTGACAGATAATTTGGGTTTCGGTCCCTTTTTTTCATTTTTGAAGTCTAACTAAACTTGACCAAGTGATATCTATAATTCTCAGCTCCCTGTATTGTAGAATTACAACAGACTCTTCAATTGCAGATATTTCTTGAAACAGATAAATTCATCGTGGCCCTCACAATGACTTAACCTTCCATCTTCAGGCTAAGTATCAGTAGCCTTCCCAATCATTCATTGTTCATATTTCCACATTCCTCTAATATTGAAGATGTTGATAATTGGCTAATTTCAATTGCCAAATTATTTCGAATTCCCGCTTGGTATTTCCTGAAGGTCTACAGCTTTAACATAAAAATGGTGCCCGTAACACGACCCTGAGATTTCTTATAAAACAAACACAGAAATGTAATTCGCTATGAGTAAATAAATGCTGTATACTTGGAATGAAAGTAATTGTACAAATTTCGACGTTATTAGTGACTTTCAACTCGTACATGTTCGCATCTTACCATTTTTAACAAAGTCGACATGTGTCAATTATTGATGATGAAAATCCCGTTCTACTGAGCTATGGAAGACTGTCCACGCCCTAATCCCCGGTGAGAAAATGCTAGGATATAGTTTTCTCCTTAGTCTAGGGAACACAAAATGTACATGCGTTCTTTATACTTAGCTTCTACTTTAGCTATTTATTGTACTCGCTCCTTTCTTCTCTAACGATGTCCTCGCCAGGGAATAATAACCTGGTGAGTTGAGTTGTGATTTTAGGGGGAGAGGGGGCGAGCATTGGTCTGAGGCCCAGTGCTTCCAAGGGGTCCCGTGCTTCAATACGTAGAAAACAATATGTGGCTATCTTTCCATAAAAATCTCGTGGAAGTAAGCGAAAACGTAAAAAATGTCCACTGGAGGGAAACCGATGCCTCCAGAACATCTGCTGCATGATCATGCCTGAACTGCCTTTTAATGTATGATGTCATAGGGCCCTGCAAGCATCTTCGGCCCAGGGCCCTACAATCTTCAAAACCGTCACTGGCTGAGTGAGGACTTGCTCGCATTATATAAGAGAGATCGGAATGCGAATCGAATTCAGCTCAATAGTATTTTTTAACTTCTTTCTCCCTACCTGATGATTTTTATTTAGAGTCAGTTTGTTGGTATGAGGGGTAGTAGTAATAACAGTAATAATAGTAATAATAGTAATAATAGTAATACTAGTAATACTAGTAAGAGTGAAAGCATTAGTGGCAAGAGGTCGTTGTCTTCACAGTGGTTTGGAAATTGTACAGTAGGTATAGTGATAGCCGGGAGACTTGATAAATCGTAGTGATACTAGTAATACTGGCGATAGTTGTAGCTTATGGTTAAAGGTCGCTTCATAAGATATAGTAATGGTAGTAGTAGTAATAGTTGCAGTAGTAGTAGTAGTAGTAGTAGTAGTAGTAGTAGTAGTAGTAGTTGTAGTAGTAGTAGAAATAGTAGTAGTAGTAGAAATAATAGTAGTAGTAGAAATAGTAGTAGTAGTAGTAGAAATAGTAGTAGTAGTAGAAATAGTAGTAGTAGTAGAAATAGTAGTAGTAAAAGTAGTAGTGATAGAAGTAGTATTACTAGTAGTAGTGGTGGTATTGTTATGATGATACGATTTTCCATCTCTCAATAATTAATGCTCTAAAGGCTTCATAGGGGTATATTTGATGACTTGCCTCGGTTGATTTCTGTAACGAATGTCAAGCTATAGCTTTATATACAGGTCTGTGTTAGCCTGAGCAACTAGATCAGGACTTTTAAGAATCAAATAGACTAAGTAAAAATCTCAATTTCCAATAATGCAGATTGACCTTTAGAAGACAAGAACATGGAGGTAGGAACTAATCCTGCTCTGGGTTTCAGTTGTAAACTACAAAGAGGAGCACCCATAAATAACAAGAATGACATAGCTTTCAGACTTATGCTAAAAATATTCTAATAGATTTCACCTCCCTCTCCCCCTCCCCAACTCAAATCCATATGATCATCTTCTTTTTTTGTGCCTATTACTAGTAACTCATGGTAACATAGAAGATCAATTTTAACTCCTGGCTTCTTTCCCTTTATTATTACCCGTCCAGATAAAAACACAATTAAATAATATTGACGTGGATTATGCACCTTGTTGTATTACCTTATGCTTGTAAGACATTTCAACCGTTTTCCACATTACTGGTGGAGAATTCAGCGGATCAGATAACAGGAAGAATTTCTGACGCCGGAGTCATGGAAAGTCTGAAACTCCCCAGAAACTACACTCTCCTAAAGAAGGCATAGATTTGATTAGGCTCTCCATGTCCAGAGAATGACTGATAGCAGCATACCAAAGGAAGTACTCCACGGGGAAGTTGCAGAGGGTAAACGCTCAAAGAAAGATCAGAAAAAATAGTCCTAAGACACCCGGAAATCCCCCTGAAATGCGTCCGAATCAGTGCAAATGTTTTGGAAGACCTCGCTTGGGACAGCGACAACATACGTTCTCTTATTGTCGATAGGAGAAGAATAAAAGAGTAAACACGCATTGCCGACGCCAAGAAAAAGAGAGAAGCCCTTAGAGAAAGAGATATCAATGCAGGATCACCTGTCCACCTCTACCAAATCTGGGGAAGACTATCCTGTGCCTATTATATGGTTGTTACAACCGCCTACGAGCCTAAAGAAGAAGTAAAATGCCATGGTCATCTTTGATTTTGAAGGACAAACAGCAGCAGCAACAACAATAACAACAACAACAACAATTGTGATGTAGCTATCTTAAGTCATTTAAGAATGGAAGGGTAGCGCCGAAATGTTGCGTTTCAATAACGGAGATTACCCTACCAAGTTGCTCGCTTTTGTTGTACTGCTCAAATGCTCTTTGAGGATCAACGGTTAGAGAACGGTAACGAAGTGCAGCCCAGCTGGTAACATCGAATGTGACTTGAAGTCTTACATTTCCTGCTACAAAGGCCAGTTGTATCTAAATTATACTGAGGAAGTATGATTGATCAGAAAGGAGAGGGACGAAAGCGGAACAAGTTAAAGCAGTATCGTTTTAATTTATGAGTCCAGTGAGAATTGAGACGCTAAATGCTAAACTGCGCACGCGGCAGACTTTCGTGCCGCACATGGACAACGGAAATGAAGGAATTGGCCAATCGATACGAGGATGTCATAATAGGTGTCAATGGCACATTGTCCACTCAATAAAGTGTTAATGTTCTTTCAAGGTCATATCTTGAAAATAGAATTTGTAGTGAACTGATGTTCTATATAGACATGCCATCCTTCCCACTTCTCTTACCTTTTGAGTGACAACCTTAATGCCCTCATCGACTTAAAATTTGAAATCTAAAAATGACGGAAACTAAACTTTATTCTATTCAATTAAAACGCAAGTCCCGTTGGAAATATTTTCAGTTTTCTTCAGCATTTCCTCAACTTGATATTTTCAAATCCTCTCTTCTTGATGACATTCAATTAAAATTGTCAATTTATTTCATTTAAATTTACTCTTGTGTGTTTAATTAAAGGACGGTCCAATAAGTTAGACGAATGATTATCCTTTATAAAAATCGAATAATCGTGACAAATCGATTTGCTAGAATTATACGATTACGCTTTAAAAAGAAGGGCTGTTAAGGCAATGGGAAGTTATTGTTGACATCATGAAATTTCAACTTGTACCCAAATGATATGTTATATGGGCTTTATCAGCTGCTCATGTACTCTTTTTGAAAGAGAAAGTTGTAAAGTTTAAGATAGTCTCTACGTTTCATAGCAACTTTTTAAAAGGAGTATGGCGGTTAAACATTGATCGTTGTTAAACGAGAAGGAAGGATCTCACAATCTCATGTATCAGCTTCGAGGCCGTAAAATATTATTTGGCGTGAAATCTTCAAAATTACACTCTGCCCCCTGCCCTTCCCCCCGAATTAAGCACTGAAGAATATGTATGTGATGATGTGCTTCCCTACTACGCACTTTGCCAAGTAGCGGGAGCTATGATTATTTAATATTGTTTTTGGAGTTTATCTGGGAAGGGATTCCTTGCAAGTTTTCTAGATTACATAAATATTAATTTTATAAATAAAGAGTCTCTTTTTAAGGCCTCGTTTACCACTTTCCTTTTAAAATTGGGAACCGCAGATTGATGAAAGTGATAACTTATTAGGTATGATAACGCAACTCCCCTTGCCTCCTTTTCGTCTATTGAAATAACATGATGCAACGTCAATGAAAATAATCCGAATGATATAAACAACGTCATTGAAGAGGAAGGAACTGGTTTAAATTCCAAATCTATATTGTCATTCTTGTAGCAATGGTAGAAACGACCCCTGAAACAATATTTCTCAAATGAGTTAACTCACATATAAACTACACTTAAACTAATGCTTACGACTGTCATATATGTGCTGCGTCACCCAGTCTTGGCGTTTTGCACGTTTAGGATTGCACAGCATGTGAAATCAGTTGTTTAAATTGCGGAAACAATTTGTTATGGGTGATGTTAAGGAAGAACTTAGCATTAAAGGAAAGTTGACTATCATTTGCTATATTAATGACTCAACAGTTCTACAACAGAAATTCTATTGGTATTGGTATTTTCCATTGGTATATTGTTCTGCAACTGAATATGTTGAAAATTCAGCATTTTTGCAGGCGTACGTTTTGATGTATCATCCTGCAGATGATCCACTTTTATACAATCAAATATTTCAACATGTATCTTATTTTTTTTAGAAGCCAAAAAGATAAACAAGAATGAGGTAAAAATATACTAAGATTATCAGTTCATCAAATCCTGCATGTAATTAGGCAAATATATTCGAATATATATTCGAGACTGGTGGTTATGTTAAAAGTCAAGAAGGCGATAGGGAAGACTATATAAAATATAGGGAAGAGTAGAAAAAGGGAATTAAGATTGTACCGGTTTGATGAAGTGGAAGCCTCATTATCAAGAGAAAAAGAGACATTTCGCCACTTAATAACTTCATGAGATGCCTTTAGTAGACTTTGCCAAGTGTAATATGCGAATGGCGTCTGTTCATCAAACAATGTAGCAACTGCTAAACATAAGTAAGTTAATTCCTGTACTGCGAACCTTACCGTGCCTGTAAAAGCACTCTGTAACATAGTATTGGTATAGCTCATTTATTATAAAGATCAGATGTTGGCTATTTTTAGACAAATCTAAATTTTTTGTTTTTCCATAGTTTCCATTCTTTTGAATTGACTTTATTGTCTTACGCTGAAGGATTCAGTCCCTTAGGAAATGAGTTTAAGATGAGGCCTTCAGACTCTTTTGGTCACATTTGTGTTGTGAAACAGAAATAATTCAGACCACCTTAAGCCTTTCAGTATCTCTGTTGTTTGTTCAAGGTACGGTCAACTGTGCTATCTTCCATAAAACTTTCCGACCGAGAGAAGGTGGTATTTACCAACTAAATCATTTTACGAAATTCTCTTCAACCTGTTGTTTTCTTCATAACGTACACTACCCTTGTAAATGCCTTAAATCAAAATTCCTTTCTTTTCTTTTCTTTTCTTGAAGAAATAAACCTTTTCCTTTCCTTTGGTATATCTCCCAACTGAGTTGCTCCAATAAATTTTTATAATTCTGCAAAAGTATTAGAAGATAGGTTGAAAGGAGCTAATTAAGTTTTGACAGCAGTCCCCACTTTCCATCTTTCATATTTCTACATCTATGATGTTAGTAGACAGTGGGGCAGCCTCTTATCTATCAAAGGCATCAATGATTTGGGGCTACAATGATAATAATGTGAACTAAATAACGAAAGCAAAACATGTTCCATACGTGACACTGAAATGTAACACATGAATCATCTCAATTTCATGAGCCCATCTAAGGAGCTTACTTGAAAATGTCTGTACTGATGATTTGAGCCACCATTTTAACCTTTCTCCTAATATAAAGGGTTTTACATACAGCGGTTGGGAGGAAATGAGAATGGAAGCAGAGGGAAGAGGGGAATTCATTGTTGAGCTGTCGGAGGAGTCTCTTTTACAAACCATACTTACACTATGGGTTAGAAAGCCTGCCCCACTCTACTTTTAGGAACTTGGAAAAGTTGTTATCGACTGTTCGTTTTACAAAAGTATATGATTTTTAATAATTCACAGAACATGAATGTACAACAGCTGCAGTTCAAGTGGTTCTATTCATCCATCCAAGAAATCAAGATAAAAAGATTGCTTAGTTACTGATGCATTTTTGTAACTTGATTACTAACATTTCTTGTTTAATCTTTGATGTCTCCATATGTGTTTAGCGTCCAGTAAGTATTAGCTCGTGACCAAGAAGGAAAAAATAGAAGGATAAAAATTGCGTTAATTTGTAAGAGACGAGTTTGAAGATGTTTGTTTTGTCCACAGTAAGGTATGTTACGATCGATGACACCGTGGCCAGGTGGTGTCATTACTGGTATCTGTCCAACTGAGCTAGGGTGACTGGTGATAAAATAGTTTACTTTTCTCTGGTCGCTACATTAGCTCTCAATAATCAACATCCAGCTCTAGGTAATTTGGAGACCAGCCTCACTGCGCCACGTGACTTGACCATGGAAGGACTGACTTCCCACTTCCCTCTTCCTCGAGCTTAATTGAAAGTCCCTATGGTGACGTTTTTACATTTCTTATATATCTCTTCAAACGTGTCACTTTCAACTCGTCTCTTCTCGAGGACATCAAGATTTGACGGCTGAAAGAGTTTAGGATCTATGTGCTTCAATTAACAGATAAAAGCAACTATTGATAGCGTAACCTGAAAACATGAATTTATGCAGATTTGAAGTAAATACTTTGTTACTTAATGAGTTTAATGGAGAACAAATTGATATCGAGTCAACTACTTTTAATAAACGCAGTTTTTCATGCACGTATTTTTCATTTATAGCAACAGGATTTCTCTAGAATAATCTTAGTGAAACAGAACCGATTCCATTTCCGCCATTGCTGCAATTATAACGTTTTAAAGGCATTAAAGTTTTTCTTAAACATCGATACATACTCTTTAAGACATTTATATTTCTGTTTGTATAATTCTTGCAAAACGTGTGAGACTTGTCCTTCGTGTTGCATATCTTGCTGCATTAGACTTGTAAGTCATATCCATTGCTATATGAGGCACTTAGATCATACTGTCACCAGGTATAACTAAAGGTAACCGTTTCTTCTTAGATTTTCTGTGTCGTTAACTCTAAATGAGAATTATATAGTATAGAACAACATGCCACAAAAAAGTTGTAAAAAACTATATTTCGGATAACGTTTCGTCTATTTATGATTTCATCAGATCTACCGGAATATTACCGATATTTCCAATGATAGCAATATCAGTATTTCCAATGAACCTGAGGAAGTCAAAAAAGACGAAAAGTTGTCCGAAATTTTTGTGGCTTGTTCTTCTTTATTTCATGTCAGAAAAAGAACTGATAATTATATTTGTTACATGTTGGTATTCCTTTGACAAGATAGATATATAAATTTTCGTATTCTTATGAGAAATTGATATCTTTTCCACTAAGGGTCATGAATAATTCAGTGATTACGTATTTCCTATTTGCAGACCTCTTATGCTTTTCGATCATTGTGTTCCCTTCGTATGTGTAAAGCACATAAAAGACTTGGCAAATTTGAGTGTCCTTTTTTGCAATGGCAGGGTTTGTTACAAAGAACTTATATGATTCGTAAGAGGCTGGTTGCAGATATCAGTAATCTAATTGAGATTATTTGGGCATGCGCAAAAGGAGAGTTTTTGCAGTAGTTCAATATGATTGATAATTGTAAGTAGCTATGGGGTATTTGTTGATTCCTCTTAACATATATTGAAACATGTACAAGGTAGTGCTAACAAACTAACAAATTGGCACAGTTTCTAGTCAAAGACAAACTTTGGCAAATAAACGCAAAGGTCACACGAAACCTTAGAAATACAATGTCTGACTTTCAACATGGAAAAGTGTCCAGTTACTTATGTGCAACTATAAATGAATAATTTAAGCTAGCATAAGAGAATCCAGAACGGCTATACCAAGCCGAGCGCAGTTACGGATCAAAGAATGATACATAGACTGATGTTCAAAATACTAAACATTAGACAAGAAATCAGGCTAAACGGAAAAGTAGCATTAAATTGTATAAAGTATTGTTGGTGACTTCTATTTCCACCGGTCAAGCTAGTCTTCCTCAGAGTACAAAGTTTAAAATTGTTTAATGTGTACTACTGAATAGCTAATTACAAATCTGCATCAACAAAGAAGAAAAACAACTTCCCGGCACCATTGATATTGAAACACCAGATGAACATACTTAGACCCATAGCTCTTCTAATGGGTGTAATTATCTGAAAAGCTAGTAGTGCGCAGTGAGATAACAAACCTAAGGGGTTTCCATATGTAAGAATCGGTGACAGATGTGTTTTTACTAATCTTACATGTGATGCGAATATTTTACGTACTTTTGATCAGAATGACACTAATGGTCCTTCTGTATGAAGACAGAGTGGGCTCAAAAACATTTTGGATTTAAGAAATATATACACTAAACAAAATAGATTATGGTTGTGCTAGGATGATATAAATAGTCAAAATCTGTATAGAACTAAGCAATTAACATCGTCTCAGCATAAAAATGTCACAAAAATTACACGGCAATATCCACAGAGACAACATTTTTTTCCAGAATTACTTGCATTTTTTGCTTATTTATAGTGGATTTTGCCTACATTATATCTGTAGAACTGTTTTCATAAAATTGCATATCAGTTTCAATTATCATGTCTGAATGTTTAGAGTTAGTTTAGCACCAAGTGGAGCTGATCGCCATTTTATATCCATTAATTAACATAAAGGTTCCATCTTTGTATTTATGGTTAGGTTTCAATCAATGTCCAAATGTGTGGAAAAAATATCCCAAGATCAATCCTTTAAAAAGCCATTTTCTATATATGGTATTATTAATGCAATGCTGACATGTCCTATGTTGTATTCAAGAGAAGATTTGATATAAATGTTCGGGAAAGTAAGAAAGTGGCATGCATCCCTTTGGCGTAGGTGGTTCTATAGATATGAAACAAAAGATCCTATGGCCTACAAGCTTTACGCCGCACCCCTTTGTGCCTGGTAAGGCAAAGTGAGTTTTTACATACGCTATCATGCATCCCAAATACCTAAGTAGTTACAAAAATCAGTTGATCTTATATCAAATAATGTCAAAACTAATATTATAGCTAGTCGTAATATTTAAAAATTTAGTGAATATTCAACTACTGTAGATACGGGTTTGATTCTTAATTTCTGTTACAGAGTACCTTAAGAGAACTAAATTTGTCCGAATGCAAATCGATCGCAAATTGGCGGTTCGGTGGACGGTTCACAAAAGAAGTTCTTTTTAGCGGAATCAAAGTTTGGGAGATTTTAGCAGATTTTTTACAAATCCGCCTAATCCTCCAAAATTAGTTTCTGCCAAAATTATTTCCCTTAAGGTAGATCTTAGTGCCAGTGTTGCTTTAGGCGTGGTTTTATCTGTAGGCACACTGGATTCGTTCTCACGCCTGAGGGTACCTATGTTATAACATACCTACCATATGCTGAATTCATGATACAGTGAACGTCTATCCATAAACAGCAACATTGATTTGGTATGTTTACTTGAGATGTTCATGCCTTGTTTCCCCATGATATGATGCCCTCTTGTAGCTATCTATAATTCATAAGGTTGCATACAAAAATTGGTTGCAAAGCTCGATGTCCATAAAATCTTCATGAATCCGTTACTTCACATCAGTAAACAGATGGCTTAGCAATAGGGTACGCTGGAATTCGAGTATGCCACCCTCCCCCCAAAACAAACCCCTCAACAACAGCCTGGCTATCCGTAAAGTCAGCAACATTTGTAGAATGTTTCAAAAACTTCTGTGTTCTTATTGTGCACGAACTAAATAGATGGAAAATCATAGAATAAGTTTGCATTCAATTTTTTCATCCTGCGTCTCAAAGAAAGTGGCTTCTTGAATATAATTCTATAATGCTCTTATGCAGGGTTTACATACCAATTACCAGTGACTTTATTTTCTTTATTCACAATCTTTGAAAATGGTAAGTGCTCGCATCCCATCATTTTCTTCATGAAAAGAACTTATTCTTCTGCATCCACTTGACTTTACTAAAAATCCTTCCCTTTCGACTTTCAATCAATTGGCCTCATCTACTTGGCATATTCGAACTCACTACACGTCCCCCACAAAAGGGAATAGTAGTTTCTCCCTATATTTTCCCTACTGTTGCAAACGTTTCTTCCTATATAGTTTCTAAACAATTAAGGCCTAGATAAATTGACAAAGATCAACTGGGCAAGTGGTAAATAATGAACAGTAAAAATCTGCTTCATTCGCAGTTATTTAGTTTTGCAGTTTGCACTCAGTGCGGGTTTTTCGTTTAATTTTCTTGATAATGAAAACCATCCAACCCAGACCTGTTTTTCCCTTGGTTAGACAAAAGCAGTTATGTGGAAGCGAGACTATTTACCGAGTTTGCATACCGTCTGTGGAGGCGAGGATAAAACTCTTGCCAGACCAGCATGCAAGAACACGATAATAATAATAATAATAATAATAATAATAACAATAATACCATGCGAGCCTGAAATCCAATTTAAAATAACATTATATGACAATAATTTTACTTAGTGGATAATAGCGTCGTGTTCTTGCATGCTATTATTCACAAAGTAAAATTATAGTCATATAATGTTATTTTAAATTGGATTCAGGCTCGCATGGTATTATAAGGTCAACAATTACTCAAAAGTGCACAAAGGACACAACTCTTGTTTTACCATAAAAAAACATAAAAAATGGTCTATTAACAACGAAACTATGCTTTAAGACGCCGCTACTTGAGAAAATAAGGTTGCAGCAATTGCTGTGGACGTTTACCGTGATAGCAATTTTGATGATGACAAGAAAAGCAACTTGGTGGATTGCCGACTCCTGGTTTGTACCTTACTTTGAAGACATAAAGTTCCCATCATCTTATCCACCCAAACTATGTGAAAGTATTACTATGTGTCTGGATACCATATCGTCAGAGTACGTTGTAGAGTTATTTACCCTTATCAATTATCCGATTTCAACTGTAGCCTTAAAACATATCCATCAAGCTTTAAGTATATTGATGGATGTATACACAGAGGGTTCTCAATACTGTGAACGATTTCTACTCCATTGTGTAGGTAATAAAACGTGGGAATGATCCTGAGACCAACTTGTCGAAATTTGTGAACCTCAAAGCGTTGATTTTGCAAAAGTTCGAATTCTACATGCAACTTTCCCATCGCAGTACCAAAATTTGTAGATTTTCCTCCGTCTGGAAGTGATTACTATTACCAAGTTCTGAATCGTGACCAAATTCTGTCATAGGTCGAGAAGATCCAAATTTTGTTCACTTTTGCTCGTCTTGCTCAATTGAAGCAAATATCTATATAAAAGCCCATAATAACTTTGAGTGTATTATTCATTCATTCTCAATTTCTCCTTTGTCATATTCGAGGTCTGTCACCTCCATGTCAAGTATTCAGTAGTCCACTAGACTAGTTCACTAGGCCTTACATGATAACATTGCATAATGTCACTACTACAAGAGCTCCACGTTGTGAAATACATTCAGGAGTATAAAATATCTTCCCCCTGAGAAGAACAGTAGACATACATAAGGGGAGGGGGTGTTCAGAAGCAAAGTGAACATTTGCATATACATTCCAGCTAGGAGTTACACAGAAGTTGGTATTTTCCAAAATTCTTGTATTCCACTGGCCAATTTGATAGGAAAAAGAACTGAAGCGGGCTTTAATTTTATGTAACCAGCCGTATCACTAATTCTTCATGTAATTTGTCAGCAAAATTTGACGTTCTAGTTCACTTTGATTTTTGTGGTTTAATTTGTTGAGGAGCCGTTTGGAGGACTTTAAAATTAAAGAATCAATAATTGCAAAATTTGATATCGAAGGAAAGGACCGACTATAATGCTAGCTTTAAAAGCCCTGTTTGTCCTAGTTTTCGGAAGGGCAGTGTATCACAATTTGTAAAGGTAGCACTTATCTTTCAGTAAGAAAGCAGAGTAGCAAAATGTTTTCAAGAAATAACTGTAAAATATCCTGCGCTCCATCAGAACTCGGAGTGACCTCTGTTGTCGAGTGTCTTGAGGCCGCCCTTTCCTAATTAGCCATTTTCCCAAAAAGTTAAGGTTAGGTAAGGCCTTCTACTAACTTCCGAAGTGCATTGCGCAGAGACCCACTTATAAGACGAATTACTCGGAAGTCTGTTATAGTACCCCCGTAGCAAAACAAATATTTGTCTCTATACAAGCAGATGCTCTCCATTATGCTGGCACCGATTCCAATTAAATACTCATCCAATAATCTGTCATTTCCCTATCAGTATAGATATTTGTTTCTTTAATTTTATTTAGGTACATGGAATTTCCACTTAAAAGTAAATTCCGTTCCGCACAAAGCATCTCTTAAAGTGGGAGAGTTACTTGTTATTAAATGTCGAATCATTGGAAAGGTAAGATTAGCACAGGGTGTACTGATATGGGAGAAGGATGGAGTGGACATCAAAGAAACAGCGTTAAGGAAATTCCGCTCAAGATTAAAAGGAGGAAGACTTAGGATAAGATCTGTACGAGCTAATGATGCTGGAAAATACAGATGCAGTTTCCAAGTTGGAGGTGATATTGCATATTCAAGATCAATCAAGGTAATTGTTAAAGGTAAGAATTATTATTACATCTTACAATTGTTTATTATGTCATCTCATTTATCTCACATCATCTCACATCATCTCACATCATATCACATCATATCATATCATATCGTGTCATGTCATATCATATTGTAACACAGCATAACATCATATCACATCATATCATATCACATCATATCATATCACATCATATCTTATCACATCATATAATATCACATCATATCATCTCACATCATCTCACATCATCTCACATCATCTCACATCATCTCACATCATCTCACATCATCTCACATCATCT